>JABFPB010000938.1:0-29780 GCA_022817645.1 Ceratoteleas bidentatus
TTTAAAAATATCAACAAATGATTTTTTCACAAGCAAAGTCCCTAACTCCGTTGCAGCAGACTTTCGACTTGGCCTTAGGACCAAGGTTGCATTTTTCAAATCATGCAGCCGCTGCGCTGCAGGTTCCCATTAGTCTAGGGACTTTTGTCAGCCAATCAGAAAATGCATTCACCCTGCAGCGCAGCGGCTGCATGATGTGAAAAATGCAACCCAAGTCTAAAGTTTGCTGCAACGGAGTTAGGGACTTTGCTTCTGAAAAAATTCTTATTTTATATTTCTTAACAAACTAACCAGTAAAGTAATATTTGGGTCGATGCAATATAAAATAAGTTCTATAGTTTTTTCCTCCTCAAAAATGTGAAATCACAGCTTTTCGACTCAATTCCAAATAAGTTGATTATGTGGTACAAACTTGTAAAAAAAAGTGAGAAAATCTCGCTCTGGTTGATATATGAATGTAATCGACGTCATTCGGCGATGTTTTAAAAATCTGTATTGTCTACAATCACGCTTTTGCCATGACCTTAAATGAAATCTGCTTTAGAATGTTGCTTCATATCGACAAAAATTAAGGAACTAAATTGATTTCTCCCGGAACAAGTGCTAAATTTCGACATTATTTTGGCACTGCAGTCGATGTTTAAATAGCATATTCTTTATTTTGTCGTACTTTGCAAAATTTGTGTTGTTTGTAATCATGCTTTTGATATGACCTCAACATGACCTCAAAATATTGAGACTAGCAGAATCTGTTGGTGGTGCTGAAGTCAGCTATTATGGCGGCGAGAGTAATACATATTTACCCATGTTCAGAAAATTAAAACTAAGAAATATAATTTCCTAACAAAATAGGTGATTTTATGAATGTAATGTATTGTTCATTAATTTAAATGAAATTTTTTTAGGTATTCGACAATAAAAAAGACACGATTAAATTTTATTCAAATCAATGAATTGTTTGTGTATTACTCTCTGCCATTAATTTTAGTTCCGTTAAAATCAGTGCCACATGCAATTCTGCTAGTTTCAGTACGCCTTGTTTTTATCATCTGTCAACCGCAACAGTTGACTGATTAAATGTTTATTATTCGTTAAAACACATGCAATAATTAACCTAAGTCAGAGTAGTGGTTTGTATAGGAAAACTATGCATTGTTTTTCATCTTACAAACCTTTACAATATGGCATTATTGCTTTATCATCGTTTGTATCAGTCAATAACTTAACATTTTTTCCACCGCGGATCATTTTCATGGCGCTGCAATCGCTACAGACTTGACATATAGACAGAAATGTTCCCAATCATTTAACGACTAGAGTGAGATTGTCTTACTTTTTTACACGTTTGTAATAACACGGAATAAATTTATTTTAAAACTGATTGCAGAAAAGCCTTGATTTTTCATTTCTGAGGTGGACAAAATCATAGAAATGACAACATTTCATAACAGGTGTACATGAAGTACCATCTTGTAGCTTACAACACTCTCCCACAATTACAAATTCTAGCTTCGGTCAGTTTTTTAAATAAAATGTAAATAAATAGTTCATTTAAAAAGAAAGTTTATAATTTCGTTGCAACAGTCTTTTCATTTGGCTGTTATTAGGTGTTACCTTAGATTTTGAGATCCAAATTTAAATATACAAACAATTATCCATTTTTTGCAACAAACAAAGGTATAAAAAGTTTGTCACAAGAGGTTACTCTAATTTCTAAAAAGACTGCTAAAAACATAATATAAAAATTGTCACTTACATGTCACCCTAGCTTTTTCATTTTTTTGTATAGCAATGTCACTCGTCCTCTGCCAGTTTTTGGAATTGTAGTTTTTGGAGTTCATAGTATCTAATAAAAAGATATTGTATATTAGTTGCAATTCGATTATTTTATGTGTTATTAAATGGCTACTCCTTTACAAACATTATAAATAATGGTTTCGTTATTTATATTAGCTGTAATTATTTGCCTGAATTCAATTTTAATAATTTTTTAGTTGAATAGACTTATTTACTCCAGATCTTTATTCATCAACTTCAAAAGAGTAAAAGCATTTAAATTAGAAAACAATTTTTACAAGAAAAATACATTGTTGTGAGTAGATTGTAGCATGAACCAATTGATCATTAAAAATATGGATGTGTATGTAATATTAACAGTATGGAAGTGAGACAGCTCTAAATGTTTGAAATATCTGATTAATGGTTCATACTACATACATTACAGTTTTCTACATTGTGATTCATTACACCTACTTGAACTGTCATGGCCGCAAATAGTATTAGGATTTTTTTCTTTCGATGTATTTTCTATAACGTTACTTCAGAATAGCACAAAAAATTTAGTAATGAACCGTTGATGCCAAAAATGCCAAAACTAACCTATTAAGTTTTTGACGGTTGCAAGTTGTCAAAACAACTGAGTTTTTGAATATCTGTCGTTCGAAACTCTCGTGACATTTGTAAATATAAAATTACATATCAATAGCAATCAATAGCAATTTTTCAAAAAAGGAATTCTCATTAAACATTTAATAATTTGACGGAATAAATAGCGATTACTTACAACGTCGCTTATTTATTTTCTTTATCACAATTACCCTCCTGTCCGACGCAAGTGAGTCGTTTTTAAAAATATTAACAGCTTCTATTGTTTGTTTACACTCATCAAAACAAGTTGTAACATACTACTAATACTACCACTAAACACAAAACAAGTTGTAACTAGTAACTGTATGGCGAAAGAGATCTAATATGCCTTAGTCATAACCTCAACAAAAAACCCGAACAAATTTTACAGAAAGACATGGTTATACAGTCAAACACGACTGTTGATTGTAATGTCATTCAAAGTCAGCGGGAATGTTTTTCCAGGATTTTATTTCCCCGTTTCTACTATCATAAACTATTTCATTGGTTCGCGAACGGAACGGCGAAACTGGACCACCTTAAGCATTTAAATACATAACCTCAAAATCGCGTATGGCAAGCAGCGTGTTTTTTGTGGTGTTGACTGTCCGTAAAACAAATATTCCAACAATTTCATGTGAACAAGTTAACAAACAGAAAAATGGGGAAAAAGAAAGGTTATAATCTGAAAGCTCGAACTAACCCTAATGTGGATATTGACAATTCGGCAACAAAACAGGTGAGATGTTATGTTTGTTTTTATTTGGAAACATGGCATGCTAAACAATTAAATTAGGGAAAAACTACTGGTTTTTTATTATAATTATAAACTTTAACTTAATAAATTTGCAATAAAATTCATTAATGTTATAACATTAATTTATATTGATATATATTGATTTTTTTAACTGACAAATTGTTTTCTTTACAGATTAATGTTGATATTGGTATTCAAAACGACAAATATAATGACTGCAATGCCTTTGTCTTGCCAAGTGAAAAAAGGAAGACAACCAAAAAAGCAGATCAGCATAAAGTGACAAAACTGTTGTCAAAGAAGAAAAGGAAAAAGTTAGAACAAATAGTGAAAAGGAAGCAGAAAAAATTGAAGGTGAGTAAATTTATTTCACATATGACCACCTGTAATTACTTAGCACATTTTTATTCAACATTTTTCATTTTTGTCAAACAGAGAGCAGAATTGTTTGAAGAGTTATCCAAAGTTCAAGTGTCTGAAAAGGAATTGAAGCAGTACACAACATTAACAAGTGTCATAACAAAAGGATTGAAACGCCATAATCGAGAGTTAAATAAACCTGATAAGGAGCCAGAGAAGGAGAGGATCGAAGAATATGAGTCTGATGATGAAGTAAAAGTGAATGCCATCAAAGGGTCGAAAAAAATGAGACTTGCATTGTTGGAAACAAAAGTCTCAGAAGATCCAAATGTTATCGGTTTAAATGCAAGTAGTTTCGTTTATAATTTATAGTAAACTTTAAATAATAATTAGAGAACTTAATAATTGATATAGACTATTTAATTCACTTCAGAACAATTTTTTTATAACTTGGAGGAATGTAGTATTTTTTTCGTTATCCTTATCCTAAAAAATATTTTCTTTTAGGACTCTGATAGTTCTGATGAGTCAGACGATGAAGAAGATGAAAAAGAGGAAACCGCAGATGGCAAAGAAGAAAAAGAGGAAAAAGAAACAGAAGAAAAAATTGAAGAACCTAAGAAAATAGTTGAAGTTGAAAAGAAGTCAGAAAAGGAAATAGAAGAAGTCCAATGTACAAAGAATGATGATGCTAAACCAGTAAAAATGGAACCTGCTAAAAGAGTTCCCGCAACTTTTGTCATGGTGGAACGAAAACCTGAAATTCAAAAAGAAAGACTGAAACTGCCTATTTTGGGAGAAGAACAAATCATTGTTGAAGCTATCAACGATAATCCAGTAGTGATAATTACTGGAGAAACTGGATGTGGTAAGATTTTTATGATTGTCATAATTTGCATCATGATTACACAGTATCAATATATTTGAAGCCAAGTATGGAGAACTGTATGATTTGCATTTATTCTCTCTTTTTTCAGGAAAAACCACAAATGTTCCTCAATTTTTATACGAAGCAGGTTATGCTAATGAGAGAATGATTGGGATTACTGAGCCAAGAAGAGTGGCTGCAATTTCAATGAGTAAAAGGGTAGCTGAGGAACTGAATTTATCTGAGAAGGAAGTTTCCTTCCAGATTCGTCACGAAGGCAATGTCACGGAAGACACAAAAATTAAATTTCTCACCGACGGAGTTCTTCTCAAAGAAATACAAAAAGTAATCAAATCGTTCGATTTTATTCCAAAATTCTATATTTTACAATTAGTATATGTTTCATGAATAATAAACGTTTTATGTTACAGGATTTTCTGTTGAAAAAATATTCCGTCATTATTTTGGATGAAGCTCACGAACGCAGCATTTTCACAGACATTTTAATCGGATTTCTAACGCGAATCGTAAATTTGCGTTTGAAGAAAAAAATCAATGACCGCATTGTGCCATTGAAACTGATTATTATGTCTGCCACGTTGATGGTTGACGAATTTTTGAATAATGATCGATTGTTCAAAATCAAACCACCTGTTATTAACGTGGAATCCCGGCAGTTTCCAGTTACAGTGCATTTTAACAAAACAACCAGTGAAGACTACGTAAAGGATGCTCTAAGAAAGACCATAAGAATTCACACAACATTGCCAGATGGCGCTATCCTGATATTTTTAACTGGTAATAAAATTGTTCAGTTTCGAACCTGAAAATGATAAAAACATAAAAAGAGTAAACATTAACTATTGTATTATTCCAGGTCGAAAAGAAGTTGAATATTTGACTCGACAATTGCGAAAACTGTTTCCTCTAAAGAAAAAGATGGATTGGATGAAAAAAAAAGTAACGTCAAAAAAGAAAGAAAGTGAAGTTTCTAGTTCTAAGAAAGATGGGAATGAAGCGGAGAGTGAGAAAATTGATGATGAAGATGATGAACTTTTCAATAAAAAAAAGACAAATAAGAAAAAGAAAGACAAACCAGATGAGACACCAACTGAAATTCCAAAATTCAATCTTGATGAGTAAGCAATTTGGTTTCATTTTGCAATAGATATCACATTTGAAATGTTTGTTCATAAGTCTTGTTATTTCACAGATATTCGACTGTCCCAACCGATGATACACAAGAAGATTTAGAAGAAATTGATTTTGAGAAATTCGACAGTGACGGTTTGGAGGATGATGAGGATGATGAAGAAGTTGTCTGCGATTATTTAAAAGAAATGGAAAACGTGCAACCTCTTTGGGTTTTACCACTTTATGCTTTACTTTCTACGAAAGAACAAGCAAAGGTAGATTATTTTTATTCGGGTTGTAAAAATGTCGGATCTTTTTGGAAAAAATACAAATAAATCGATCTATTTAATATACACCAAATTAAAACAAATTTTTATATATCTAATTGTTCCAAATCTTTAATAAATTATTTTCGTATGCATTAAATGAAGTAATTCAAATAACTGATTTCAGTAAATCGATTTTAATCATGACAATCCTGATTTTAATTTTGATTTCTCTTATTTATCTCAAACTTCATTTCAGTAATGTTATCCATTACTTCAAAAGTAAATCATTAAAATACTAACTTTAACAGAACTTATCAATTAAAAAGCCAAACTAACTAAACTCTTTTCGCCAGATTTTCGAGCCACCTCCAGAAGGCACTCGACTCTGCGTCGTTGCGACGAATGTGGCAGAAACATCTTTGACAATTCCAAACGTCAAATACGTCATTGACAGTGGTCGAACCAAAGTTAGACTCTACGACAAAGTAACAGGTGTCAGCACCTACGTTGTCGACTTTACAAGTAAAGCGGCGGCGAAACAGCGCGAAGGAAGATCTGGAAGAACTGGACCTGGTCACTGTTACAGACTCTACTCTTCAGCGGTGTATAATGACAAATTTTCAGACTTCTCAGAGCCGGAAATTTGTCGTAAGCCGGTTGACGACATTATGTTGCAACTGAAAGTCATGAATATCGACAAAGTTGTCAATTTTCCATTCCCCACGCCTCCTGGCGAAGGTCAGCTGGAGGTTGCAGAAAAAAGATTGTGTATTTTGGGGGCTTTGGAGGCTTCGCCGATGTCTGCTAAACAAAGTAATTCAAGTTTTGATAATTATTCAATGTGATATTGTGGGAAGATTAAATTGAGCCCAGATAAAAAATACCGTATGGAATATCACATAGCATTTTTGACATGATATTCCATATGGAGTTCCATATGGAATATCACGCCAAATGTGTAGATGTTATTAACTGTTCTATTGGTTCTAGATATGTACAATGCAAAGGTGACGGATCTTGGCAGGAAAATGGCGTCATTTCCAGTGGCGCCACGTTATGGGAAAATGCTGGTTCTTTCACTGGAGCGCAATTTGTTCGAATACACGATTTGCATGGTAGCAGCGCTCTCCGTGCAGGAAATTTTGATTGAAAGTGGATGCACGGATACTGAAGAGAAGGCCAAATGGTTGCAGACCAGGCGATATTGGGCAGGAGCTGGAAACAGTTTTCTATTAGGTTGATACGAGATATTTAATTTCAGCAAAAATTTACACATAAATCAAATATATTTACAGGAAAACCTGGAAAAATCAGAGAATTTGATTAAAAAAACGAATAAAACTTTATTATTTTCATCCGAAAAAGTAAAAAAGAGATTAAAAGCAGAGTTTGGTCTCATCAAACTCTGATTTATAAAATGGACAATTATACTTAAGTTTAATATTAAGTTTAATTTTCTTTAATTTAATATTTAAAAATAATCTGATATTACTTGAATATACAATTTTTATATAACATCAGCTTACATTTTGCGTGTAAAAACGTGAAACTTTGTCAAACTTGAGCAATTCACAGACAAACATACATTTTTAATAAGGCGAGTGTTCTGATTTCCAGGAGATGCCATGGTGTTGATTTACGCAGTCGGGGCGGCAGAATACGCTGCACTGAAAGGGAACTTTTCTTCATTTTGCGCAAAATATGGATTAAGGGAGAAGGCGATGACGGAGGCGCGCAAATTACGTCGCCAGTTGACTAATGAAATTGCGAGCACTTTGGGTATAAACCTGGTTATTGATCCTGGGTAAATATCGTGTCGCCTTTAATTCTATCAAATAATCGTACCACAAAACATTCTATGTTTTACATTCCATATAATGTTTTACAGAATGAAGCCTCCAACAGACGCAACAGCGAAAAATTTGAGACAGATATTGCTCGCTGGTAACGCTGACCAAATAGCAAGGAAAATTCCCGCCGACGAGATTCCTGAGAAGGATAACAAAAAGAAATACAAATATGCTTACCAGTAAGAACACTAATAAATTGTTACTATGAGTTGTGAATTAAACATAAATTGCCGACTTATGTTAATGAAAATTATTTCATTTTTAGAGCTCTGGAAATGGAGGAACCGATCTTCATGCATTCTTCTAGTGTTTTGAAGCAAAACTGTCCCGAGTGGGTTATTTATCAGGAATTGTATGAAACCAATAAAACTTATATGAGAGGTGTAACTGCAATTGAGCCATGCTGGCTTCCGGAGTTAGCTCCAAATTTGTGCAGACTGAGCGAACCTTTATTAGAACCTGCTCCAAGGTTTGTTCTTAATTTGTGTTTTGCATTTCTGAGTTGCACAATATAAATTATATTGTGCATTAATTCCAGCAACCGGGAAATCTGAGAATTAGTCAGGAATTTTTGACATGACAGAAATAGTAAAAAAAATGTTGAACATCATACGAGAATTCAAATACTGAAATGTATAATTGAAGAAATTATACATAATTATAGGAAATGATATGGTTATTAGAATTATCACATTAATTAGTATTTACAACAATTTTCATTAATAATTAATTCATTAATTTTACTTTGATAACATTAAATTTCTTTGTTAATTAAACTATTTATTTATAATAAATATAAATAAATGCATTTAATTAACACTGACAATTAATTAAGTTATATTATATAATTATAATAATGAATCAAATTATTTTACAATTTTCATTTCAGGTTTGATAAAGAAACTGGAAAAGTGATGTGCCACATAACTGGAACTTTTGGACCTCGAGGATGGCCTTTACCCGTCGTCGAAATGGAACACCCAAAGGACGTAAATGGAATAAAACTGTTTGCACAATTTCTCCTCGAGGGACATGTGTGTCCGAAGCTGAAACGATTTGCAAAAAGTTACTTAACTACGCCGAGTAGTATGACCAAATCATGGGCAAAGTAAGGAAATACAATATTTCTTTTCATACAGCTTATATTTAGTTAGCACTGTGATGCTATAATAAATGCTTACGATTTACAGACTAGTTCCTCGCATTGAAGCTATGATAAAAGATCTCCTGTCAAGAGGTGTGATGTCGAGGGAAAAATTGTTAGAAACGTGGAAAACGGATAAAAATTGTAAGTGCATTGAAATAGTCTGATGTTAGAATTTATTAGGATAGAAAGGCTGAAATAATTTCATCGATACTAACTACAACTTATTGTATTTTTTAGTTTTGCTGACGTCGTACAAGAAATGGCTTCCTGAGTCGGCACATTCGGAAGTTGTTCTCATGTGGCCACCTGTATAAAATTAGTACTAAGTTATGTATTTGTTACGTACTTTTGCACCTATGTAATTAATTGTTATGCTGGATAAATGAAATGTTATATATTTTAATTAAAACTGTAATAAAAATTTAAACTGTATTTGAAGAAAGTTATTTGTAATGTGAAATTATCATTCAATTAAAAATATCACTAAAATTAGAGAAGATTTTAGTAAACTGAAAACACAATGTCTAAAAATAGTTGTTTTTTCTTATGAACAAAAAATTGAATAAGTAAATTATCATTTTCGAAATTAAAGGAGAATTTATTGAATTTAGTAGATAAGATGTAATATGTTTCTGTTATTTAATGCAAGTACATTTTAAAAAATGAAAATTTGACACATTCATTTTAATCTTTCTTCCAATCAAGCCTGAGAGCAAACATGATATAATTGGCAAACATTAACCCAAGGCTGAACGTAGTTTGTAATGACATTACATGAGCAAAGTGCACTTACTGTGTACTCATAATTATAATGTCACATGTCATTAACTTATCCATGCTAAATCAAAATTCAATGTAAATCCTAGATTTGATGCAAGCGTGTACTTTGATTAATGTAATAAAGAATTATTGTTGATTCGCTTTTAGATAATATATATTTTGATTATAACAATTATTAAATTATTGAATCATTGTTGTAATTTTCATAAATCATAAAAATGGGCAGTAAAATTTAAGTTGCCTCAAGAAGTCAAATTTACGAATTAGTATGTTTTAAATCTATGCTTAAAATTGATGTTAAGCTCAAAATCTTGAACATAATTTTTAAAAACAGTTAAAACCCCGCGTAAAAGTATAGGACGCTATTTTGACTCTGGTAGTTGTTTCCATAGCAACTGACAGAAACCGTCGATCTGTCTTTATGTTTTCATTATTAATTTAATGAAAGTTACCATTTTCTACCCAACTTTATTTAATATTTAAATTTTTTAATAATTACACCAATGGAAGATCTGACAGGATCAGATCATCAGATTAAATTAACGATCAGGGAGGGTGAGTCGAATATCTGATTATCATAACATAACCTACGTTTTAACTGTCATTTACGAATGTTTTGTAAACTTTCATACTTACTTCAAATGTGTCTAATGGCACATGGAAACTTATGCAGAAATTTCAGCATTGATTATTAGTTTTAACTAATTTATAGCATTCAAAAACATTGTATTATTTATATTTTTATTCAAACAACTCGGAATTTAAAGAAATTATAATTGACACAATAAGAAACAATAAAATAAAAATAAATAGGACAGATATCTTGTATTATGATTAAAACATTTTTACATATGATTTTCAGGTAGAAATTTTGAAAATGTAGTTTACCCAACTATCATCGTCGCATCATTAAACAATCAATCTTTGGAAACTGATTTAGTGCAACCAGACAACAATCCTCAATATTTAACAGATTTGTTCTGGGAAGTTGAGAAAAAAGTATTGAGGATGTAAGTTAAAAACAATTATCACCATACAATATAATACCATCATTTTTAATAATTTTAATAAAAATAATCAAACAGAATCTGCAAAACCAATCAATATTAATAGAATGATTTTCAGCACATTAGAATATTGTCTGTTTTATAAAAGAAATCTGTTAAACGTCAAAATTTAAATTGTTTTTATTATATATGAAATACATTTTAATTTTTCATTAGATCTATTTGTAAAAAATTTCAAACTTTTCAAAGACTTTTATGAGTAAGCAAATATTAAAGATGTTTGCTCATTTTAAATATTCATGAAATAATAATTAAACATATAATAATTTTCAGAATGAGATCTGGCCAAACACCTTTAAAAATAGAATGCTATGCTTTAAACGAAGACGGTGCTAGGGAGAAACTTGGCTATGTTTTGCTCAGTGTCAGGACTGCCCAAATTATTCCTAAGAATGACGAGGTTGACATTCGCTTCAACTGGCACCCACTTTTAGGCTTAAAGGGTGACTTGAAATCCAGCAAACCTGAATTGTTACTCTCTCTTGTTATAGAAGATCTTTCCAATAATGCTGCAATTCAGGTATTGAAGCATCTGAATTATGCAGATTATTTTAATCTTTTCTTTTTCACTATTCTTTTTTTGGATGACATCAACGATGACGATGTAAAGGAAAAATTCACTTTATCATACCTTTACAGAACAATCCTTCATCTATTCAGACCATAACACCAGTCTTACTGGAGCACGAGCATCTAATCCAGTTAGGGCCTATTGACAGCTGTCATGATCTGTTTCTCATAACGATTATGGCCGGAATTGTGAACAACCTCGATGTTCTGATTAGCGAATCCACACTGAAAGAGCAAATGGCTGACGTATCTTTCTGGTTCCGCATCATGGATAATGATATTAGATTAAACCCCTTCAATAAAACCTGGGAGAAGCAGTGTATTTTGAACGAAAAAATAGTCATTCGAATAAGGAGCTCTTTGACTGTCCTGAAAAGCTATTTCCAAATTCAACCATACTTACTGATCTTCCTGAAATTCAAGGACAATGCAGTGGCTCAGTCGAAACTAGATGTTCGGCCATTAATTTTTACAGATTGTCTCAATGAGTTTGTGAAAAAAACTCAGAATGCTAGTACTAGTTTGGAACAGCAGTGCATTTTGCTGAAAGACGGAGAAGTTTGTAATGGTAACTGGTGGGATTGATTTAAGATGATTATAAATGCAATTACAATTAGTGTTATTTTAGATTGAGTTTAAATTGAGCTTATTTTGAAGATATTTTTAATTTATGGCTCATTGAAATGGGAATGGATTGTTTTAGCTCATGAACCAAAGGCTTCCATAAGTATCAAATTTAAAGTACAATATGTGGACAAGAAGTCAGAACAGACACAGTTTCCAAAAATTCCACCTTCCAATGCATCGACGAAATCTTCAAGTGTTAATGGTCACAGAACGAAGGAAATTAAATCAACAGTATGATAATATTCGTAAATAATTTAGGCAAACAAATATTTTAATTTTCATATATTTCTTTACATATTTTCTATAGTTCCTATCTGCGAAATGTTTAAAACATTCAAACTTTGAACACTTTGGAGTTCAAATTATTTTATTACTATTTATACATTTTTTTAGTAATTTATAGTAGTTAATAAACGAGAGAACAAACCTTTTGATTGGATACATAATATATAAAAATATATATAAATATTTATTAAAAATAAAAAATGTAAAAAAATAAATATAAAATATCAATACATGTAAATATTAAATATATTGAGAAATCTATAAACAATCAAAAGTTCATAGACAATCCCAGAATAATTTATTATAAAATAAACTGTGAATTAAAAAAATGCAATACAATTTCAGAGAACTAATGTGGATAGTCACATGAATTGTGCAGGAGATTGCGAAAGTTCGACTCGAAGGACTCCACTGGATTTAAATTCTCTGCAGTCCAAAAGTCAATTTACACGTCCGCAAAATATCGCTCGAGATTACAAAGAATCGCAAATCGCTTCTTTTCACTGCTACTGTCTGAATGTTTATTTAACCGGAATGAAATTATTTGCAACTTGTCCGTTGATACGAAACATTGAGTTCCGGTAAGATTGATCCTTTTTTAATTAAAAGTAATTGAACACTAGTTATTTTCATTTATTTTTTATTTCATTTTATTTCATTATATTTTTTATTTTATTTCATTTTATTTCATTATATTTTTTATTTTATTTCATTATAAGTCATTTATTGTCTCATTTATTATACATTTAGGTTCCATCATCCAAAGGCTGAAATCATGTCAACACTTCATCCTGCAGTTCCAGTCATGTCAGAAGGCAAGTTGTCATTACAAAATGTCGGCTGCAAATTAAACTTCATATCATCGGCTGACGAAATAAAAAATCTATTGGTTTCGTATCCACCGAGGATCAGTGTTTGCGACGACACTGCAAATGCTAAAATCTGTGTAGCACAAACCCTTCTTGAAGTCAAGAAATTGTTCAATCAACACGTGGTAAATGTAAATATAATTTATATGAAAAATTCATCAAATTTACTTATATCAGATTATTGTTTTATATCCGGAGTACACCCATTTTTTTTTTCAAGTTGTAATCTATTTAATCACAAAGTTTATGTAAATATTATGTAAACGATTTATGTAAAATATGTATTTAAAAGTAGATGGACAATGCAGAGATACACTGATATAAATTTGATATTTGATTTTCAACATGATATTTTTCAGCTTATCTTAAAAAAATAGATCTACATTTATTTCAAGCCATTGTATTGCAGTTCAATCAAAATTGATATTTTTCAGCCCGAGTGCCAATACGAGGCTGTCCTAGCAGATGCCGATGGAACCCACATAGGAACCTTGGATATCATAATGAATTTAGAGGATCACGGACCTTATTACAATGATAGGCATATGAACTCCGGTATTTACCAAAAAAACAGATACAAAACCTTCAAAATTAAAGAAAAGAAAATATTATAATCAGAAATTTGTTCCTAGGTGATAATTTAGGGCCTCCTATATTAGACGACAGTTTAGTCTACAAAATTGTGGACGAACTTGAAGCTTGGAAAGATAAGCAGAAGGAAATGTTTAAGATTGAAGTGAGAAAGATTCAAATCCACTCAACCTTCACTTAAATCAATCAGTAAAGATATACTATAACATTTTTTGATTTAACTCTAAAACATTTTTCAGCTGAAAAACAAAGAAGAGCACTATCTCAACGTACTGGGCGAGGAGTGGCGGAAAAAGAAAGAGGTCCTCGAGGCAAAACTTGCCAACAGCGTGGAACAGTGCAAAATGTTGGCAAGCAGTCTGAACAACGCAACGGAAGATTTACGGATTCGAAGGTTGAAGAGCCACGAAAAGGAAACGCGACTACTGAAAACCAATGAGGAGCTTCAGAAAAGATACGACATGATGATTTTAGACCTTAGGAGTTCCGCCGACAAAATGCAGTATGATTTTGCCGCAAAGGTACCTCCTGTTTTTTGCTGAATTGTAACAATTTATCAGTGTAATGTCGATTTGATTGAATTGTTTTCTTATTGTAGCTGAATTCGTATGAGGAGTGCAAACACTCGTATGAGACTCAAATCGATGCTTTGAAGCGAGAAAACGAGATGCTGCAACGAAAATTAAAGCAGTACGAGGAGCAGTTCGAGGAAGAGGACAAACTTGGCTTGTCGCAAGAACAAGTGACCTCGTTGCTGCAGGAGGTGAAGATGCTGCAGAAGAAGTTGGCGATAGCTCAGGAAAATTCAAATTATTACAGGGATCAGTGGCACCTGATGCACGCAGAAATGGAGAAGATGAAGATTGAAATGAAGAGCAGCAGGGAAGAGTACAGACGATTCGAGTGAGTGGCATTTATAGAATGGGTGGTTTTTAAGGGATATGAAAGTAGAATAGGGATGTAAAATAATTTCTAAAGACACATTTTAAAATAAACATAACTTAAAAGTGAATGTTGAAATTTACTTCTAGGAATTTATTGAATTAGGATTGCCCGCAGTGTAAATTTGTGCCATGCACATAACACTAGAACTATATTTTTTGAACGATTCAAAATAACATTCTGAACGTATCAAATCAAAGCTTTGCTCTCACGTAACTTTCGTTTCAGGTATGAGGACATTCTGAGTGCCAACACGGAGGCTTTGATGAACGACCAGAAATTAATCGACCAGCTGCAAAGGAAACTCGAAACTATCGAGCCCAAGTCCACACGAATCACGACCTCCTCGGACCCGGCTTACGCTCCCCTAAACAGCTTGCTGTCGAACCCTAGTCAAAATTCCCACAGACATGATCCGCCCTCGAAGGACGAAGAGCACGAAGCAAAACTGAAGGAACTGATCGAGCGAAGGGACGAACTCTTGAAAACCGGCAGCTACCTCAACGACGAACCGATCATCGTCACAATGAACAACGAAATTAGGGCGTTGCTTTCGTCCAAGAACTGATCACCCAGCCTTGGGTACCATGTCATCCGCGAAAACAAAGAAAGGCGATTGTTGATTTTTACATGGATAGGATCTATTTTTTCATTGAGCGAATGGAAATAAAATTTTGTACAACTGTAGCGTTGAATCAAATGTCTTTCCTTTTTTCGGATACATTTCAAAGATCCAATTTTAATCAACTTTGATGAAGTATGGCAAAACGTCCAATGGCGCTGGGTAGTCTTTCAGCCAAGCCGGTCCGTAGTGGTAGGCATTTCTGGTTGGGTCCCTCCATCTGCCGCGGGGCAGATAAATGTCTCGGGAAGTCGCTCCTTCTTCGATAACAGGTGCCACCAGGTATTCCTCTCCTAACAGGAATTCTGGAACATGCATCATAAGTGAATAGAAATTACATTCCTAAAGTAAAATGTACTATATCATATGGGAAAAATTGCTCAGTTTTAATTTTTCCCAGACTTATGTTTCCCTGACTCAGCGTACCATCTGTGACTTTGTGAGCCTCGGCGTTCGTCGGGTCGACCCACCAAATCGGAGGATTGATCGGCGCTCCGGTCTGCACAGTCGCGTTCATGAGACTCACGATTTTCGGAGTGATCTCGGCATGCAAGTCCGTGAACTTTCGGCAAATTGCGATGGTCTGTAACAAAAATTATCACATTTCAAATAATTTGCTTTTACTATCATATAATTATTCATTGAGTTTCTGATAGACGGTATGAAATTCCATACCGTCTATCAGAAACTCAAAATTTGAAATAACAATCCAAGGACAATTTATTATCTTATATCAAGACAACTGGAACCACAAATACTTTAATGGCCTAACAGAAATACAATTCTATTACTCAGACAAAAAGTATTCCCAGGATATTTTTGAAGTGCTAAACACCATTCTTCACTGAAAGAAATCCGCTACCACTAAGTGTTCCTGAGCTATAAGCCAAAGAATCATTCCTCCATCCATAAAATCGCTACCACTAAGTGTTCCTGAGCTATAAGCCAAAGAATCATTCCTCCACCCATAAAATCGCACGATTTCTTCAGGAAACACTCACTTCGTTGTCATAATCCCAAGGAACGAAAGAGTACTGAATGGACGGCATGAACACGTTCGCCTGCAGCCATCTGATGAACAGTTCCTTCGAAGGCAGCGTAGATGCCGTCAGCGGGTTCTCCGCGTAACCGTTACCCCCGATCATGTCCGGCAAAACGAACGGATACCCGTTGATGTTCATCTGCAGCAACGTCGTGATCAGGGTGGGAATGCCGTTGTTCCAGCCCCAGTTCGAGTCCTTGTCGATCATCCTGATGAAGATGGGCAGGTGCTGCGTGTGCAGTCCGACCCTGGCCTCGATCGCGAGGTCGAAGTTTTCGACAAGGGCCGTGACGTAGCTGGTCGTGAAGATACCCGGCTGCAAGTCCTGGGAACTGTTCAGCGAGGCGATTTGGGGCAGCCAGGATACCTCGCCGGCGTCGAACTTGAAGCTGTCGATGCCGAGGTCTTGCAGGTCGTGGAGTCGCTTCACCCACCAGTCCACGGCGTCGGGGTTCGTGAAGTCGATGGCTCCTGCTCCTTTCTCTCCTGGAAGAGAGGATTTTAAGGAAAATAATTACGACAATAGCTAACATCGCTATTTTCTAACTGATTTTCTTGAAATTTCATTTAGAAACAGCTCTTCACCCATAGAGTTAGTTGCTGAATTGAAATAATAGTTAAACATTGATCTGACAATAATTCGAATAGGTCCCTCTAGAACCCTGACCTTGCCACCAAGTAGTGTGCACCTCTCCACTCAAACTCTTCACAAGATACCCCTGCTCCTTCGCGTAAGCATACGCCGAGCAGTCCTCGTTAATGAACGGATGGATCCACAGCGTCACCCTAAACCCCTTGCTCTTCAGCTCCGACGTCAGCTCCGTTATATTCCTGAACTTATCCGTATCGAACGTCGCCGAGCCGTAACACGTCTCCCAGTTGTCGTCGATCTCCAGCTGGCTGTTCTCGAACTTGAACTCCAGGATCTCGTCCGCGAAGCTCCGCACCAGCGACTCGTTGATGTTCATCTTGTACCGGGCCCAGGTGCTCCAGATAGGGTGCTTCACCATCCTCTCGTCCGGATGATCACTCGGTTTCCCGAAGTGGTTCTCCACCACGTACTCGTGCGCCTTCCGGGGCTCCGAAAACACGCCGATTTCGTAGTTGAGGGTGACTTGCGAGCGCTCGTGGTAGGGCTGCTTGTTCTTCGACAGCAGACACAGGTGTTTGTCCTTGTAGTTGTTCTGGTCGAGGAAGAGGGGGTCCCGGGGACTGGACAGGATGTAGAGGCCTTTGCTGGAGAGCCAGTAGCGTTCGGCCAGGGCCATGTTCTGGGGATGCGTGGGGACGTAGGGCTCCTCGTCGAAGTACATGTGCTGGATGGGCCAGTGCTGGTGGCGCCACTGCGGCCCGCCGACCCACTGGGTGTCCTCGGCGAGCTGGTAGCAGTCGATGATCTGGCCGCTGGCGTCCGGCACCAGACGACTCACGCGGATGATCTCGGAGTCGGGTTTTGCCTCGATGACCGTGTGGTTCAGGCCCTGGCCGTCCGAGAGGCAGATCTTGTAGGTGCCGCAGTTGTAGGCCTCGGACTTGACGAGGCTGCCGTTGACCCTCGTGCGGAAGATGTTGTAGATTGGTTGGTCATCTAGATATGGAATTTGTAGGAATCTTTACATGGGTGGCCTTGTGAAAAGGGAGAAAGTTTTGCGAACAATTCAAATAAAAAGAATTAAGATATGTAGTAGAATATCTGATGCATGTGAGCAATAAATTATCCATATCTGATTCATATCTGAGCCATAATGATGTATATCTAATGGGGATCAGAAATGGATAAAAGGGGATTAGATACGGATTAGATATAGATTAGATATGATTCATATATGGACCATATTTTTTGGGTCAGATGTAGGTGAGATATTCGACAACCTTCCTACACAGTTAATATTCATTAATAAATATTGAAATTATCAGTGGTGGAATTACGATTCATACTTTTATCTTTGTTGAAACTTTGATGGAACTATTTTATGTAGAAAAAGTTGTATAAAAGTTTCAAAAAAGATAAAAGTACGGATAGTAATTTCACAGCAGTTTTATCTAAACTTTTGAACTGTTCGAACAGGGGCACTGACAAGCCTAGTTTTAGCTTTTATTAAAGAACATATTTTTTTATTAATAAATTTTTTACTCTCAAAAAAGTATATGATCGTCTGAATCAAACATGTTAAATCTTATATGATTTTTAGTGTTTCGTTATGGTACTTTTAGGTAAGCAAAATGTACAAATGTACAAAACAATCAACAAATTACTTTCAGATTTACAAATGATAATGTTTGTGAAGTTACGTATAAAGATAAAAAATTCTTTCTGGATTGACCCTCGAAATCTATAAGGATGTAACCAGAATTGTTTACTTCAAATACTTATTCAAAAACATTTAACCCAAGAAAACTTCTGAACGAATCATTAAGTATAAAGTTTTTAGCTGAGTTTAAGTATTTTCAGATTACTAAATCGTTATTGCTACGGTTCTTAAATTTATCAAATTTATTAATTTTCCACATTTATTAATTTTCCTGAATTGATTGGAAGTAAAATCACAGGCCTCAAAGTATATCTTCAAATTACGTAACACTATATATAACTTTGCAAGGGTTGTGTAAAATTACAATTAGTATGTAATCTTAATCTCAAAACACATCATTGTGTGTAATTTTATACTTTCAGTTTTGTACAAAACAAAATTTACACTGTAATTTTCTCAGTGCCAATTACAATAATTTTTTCAGTTTACAACAGAAGTATTATCTTAAAATTCTGTTTTTTTCCAGAATGTCAGAGATTTGCAGAGATAATCAGACTCTTTCAGATATTTAAAGAAATTGTATTTCTGCAAGTGCAGTTTTATAAAGAATTATAATTATTGATTCCATCTTAGTCAATCTTATTATATTTATTGTTATTTTTTTGTATTTTTATTACATGTTATAAAGTATGTCAAGTTTAGTTTTAAAGATGTTGGTTTTGAAAAACCCAAGGTGCTTTACTACTTACAGTTTTTGGTGATTGACACTATGGCCATATACCCTTTTATTGCCACGTCCAGGAATCCATGTTTTATTAAGAGTGTGGGTACGTCGGGGTCAATCTCATTAACTGTTTCACACCCATTTGACAATTTTATAATCAAAATTACAAATGCACAGACATCTAAGAACATGAAATTAAAAAACTGTTAATTAAAACAGGACACTTTTCTGTACACTTCTTTTATTTTAACATTCAATTAAGTTTTTCTTAATTAATTTCGTAATTATGTAATAAATATTAGTGAGAGTTTTTTTATTTTGTAATTAATAAAAAAACACAATGCAGCACTCACACTTGTTTAAGAACTTCATTGCAGTGACAACATTAACCCGAGACTAAAACTTACTTCACAAACCTATACAATTTATATTACCTTGTGAAAATGTAAAAAAAGATAGATAAAATGATATCTCGGACTTGCATCGGTTGACAGTAGCACTGCAGTGATTAACAATGTCTATAAACGATATAGCAATAATACTTTTTTGTAAGCTTAATCAGCATTTTTGAAGTCTGATTTTTTAAAATTATTATTATAATTTTATGAAAAATGTTTAATAGAAATGCTAAACGATGCAATGTAGCATTTATAACTGTTATAATGGATATAGTTGTAGCAGCTATTAATTGTCTCAGGTGAGTTATATAAACATTATTATGTGTATGTATGAACACGTATCGGTGATCGTTCTTTCAAACAATGTAAAGAATATCGTTCGCGTTTATTCGAGACCACTCCTGACAATGGTGTGTTCGTTTTGCAATGTCAATGCAATTTTAGAACGTATGTGTTTGAAAACGCCGATTCTTTAGGAAAATTCAAATTTCGCGGGTTTCGATGGTAGCGCCCTCGGTAATTCGACGTTTAGTGTCAGGTACATTTAGGTGATTTAGGTTATATTTTGGTGCAGTGCGCATGCAGGCAGCTCGTGTTTATTTGATGACAAAAAGTTCAACATATTTGGGTTTTATAATATAAAGTAAGTAAGTAAATTTGATTATCTGTTTACGGCTTGACGTTTGGATGTTTACATTGCTCATTTGTTTGAACGAGTAAAAAGTTAAGTAGGAATTGTACTGTAATCGAGAGTGAACATTTTGTTTCTTGTTTGTTTTGATCGGTTTTGACATTTTGTAAAATATTAAAAACGGTAATATAAATATTCCAATAAATTTAAGAATCATTATACTTCTAAGATTATTTACCTATGTTGTACATACAGTGTGAGTAATTGAATGTATGACATTTTTTAACATTAAAATTACAAATATGTATACATGTAGGTTAATGTTTCAATTGATTTTTAACACTAATCAGCAAGGATAGGTTATTGAATTCAATTTGTTATGTAAAGTTGGATTCATGTGCAGTTTTTATAAATACAATTCCATAATATATTTTCAAATAATTTCCAAAAATCATTCATACCAACATTTTTTTATGGAGTTCTATTGAACGAGTGTCAATTAAAACGTATTAATAAGAACTTACACTAACAATTTGCAGACTTTATAAGTAAAATGATTAAAAGAAAATGTTCAAACATATAGAAAATAACAAAAATTATATATCAATTAAATTTTATGTTTTTACATATATGAGTGAATAACTCTTTCACTTAATTATATAAAAAGTGAAAGTAAATTTTCAATTTGTGAATTTATAATTTTCTAGGAAAATTAGTTGAGTATAGTCAATTCTCTATTAGTTATTATTAAACGCATGGTATCTTTCAACAAATTTTTCTTGAAAAAACATTGCTTCTTAAGGATGTTTAAACAAAAAGTGAAAATAAAAATTAAACTTTGAAACAAATATATGTAAAAGTTCAAAGTGATTCATTTTATTTGCCAAAATATCAAGGGTTTTACCATCCAGTACTCGAGAAATTAATTATTGAAAAGTCAAAGTTTTAACTTTGAGGTAAATGAGCAACTGCATTATGTTAAGCATGTTTGATTTTTCGTAATTCAATTAAGAATTGCAGGTAAAAAACTATCTAACTAAGAGTGTATGAGTGAGAGTATCGATAGAATGAAAAATAAAAAGAATTTACTCAGAAGAATTGAAGATATGTTTTAATATTTAATTAAAATATTAAAAGTAAAGAAATCTGACATTATCTCATTTTAAGTTAAATAAATTATTATATTTGCAAGTTTATAAATAAAAAATACATATTAACTAATTTCACTTTGTATACTTACTAACATTAAACAATATTTGAATGGTATCCAGAAAACTTGCACTAACGAAATCACCAAAAATACATTATCATTTCAATATTACATTAACTTTTTGCTTGGCTCCCTTAAAACTCATCCCTTCGTGTAAAAATGACCACAAAGATTTCCAAACAAAAGAAACCACAAAGGTAAGTTACATTTCCCACCCCAAAGCAATTTCTCTTTTTTTCATAATTATAAAACCGTTTTTTTTATTATACCCATCCATGCTAGAAATAAATTAACTAATTCACTCTTTATCAATTCACTCTTTCCCATTTGTAACACCAAAACTTCTCTTTCCAGTATTCCCCGAAAATGTCTTCCTGGAAGAAAGCTGGGAAGGCCACACAGAAGACCCACCGGGAGCGAAGTCAGCCCGAGTCTCGTCAATACTATGGCCTCCTCGAGAAGAAGAAGGACTACGTCTCCCGCGCTAAGCACTTCAACGCCAACAAAGAGACCCTCAAGTTGCTGCACAAGCGTGCGCTGAACAAAAATCCCGACGAGTTTTACTTCCACATGATCAATTCCCAAGTGGTGGACGGCGTTCATCGGGACAAGGAGAAGGTCGAGGAGCACACTGTGGAGCAGATGAAGCTCATGCAAACGCAAGATCTGAAGTACATCGCGTACAAGCGCAACATCGAGTCTAAGAAGGTGCAAAAGCTGCAGAGCCAGTTGCACATGATTGACGAGGCGAACAAAACCAAAAACACCCATGTATTCTTCGTAGACGAGGACGAAATGAAAGATTTCGATGTAGCAAAACGACTGAAAACACGCCCAGAATTCTTGGAGAAAAGGACCAACAGACCAACGACGGAAATGTTGGAGAAAATGGAGTCAGTAGAGTTGGATGATAGAACGTTGGCCAAAGTTGAGCAGCAGAGACACATGGCCTACAAGGAGCTGAAAAAGAGGCAGGAGCGGGAGAGGGAACTGGCCTTGGTGGAACAGAAGTTGACAATGATGAGGGCATTGAAGGATAAGGTCATTACGAAGCCAAAGAAGATCCGGGCTGGGACGAAAGAGTCAGCACCTGTTTACAAGTGGAAGTACCAGAGGAAGCGGTAAAGTGGATAAGGAATAAGCTATGATCAAGGGGAATTTGTTATATTCGAAGTGAGAATTGACTGATCAATGGTGTCTTTGTTTCTTACTATTGATCAGTTTTTTCACTTCGGAAGGAGTCAGTCCGGAGGAACCCAAACCTGATTTTTTACTGAGGTGTGCTGTATGAATGCGAGTCGACTGTAATTCGGAGTTTATTGTTTGGAAATAAATGATTTTTACAAGAATTTTTTTGATTGTTTATTTGTAAAATAGTATCTTTTCCAGTTAAGTTTATAATTATATTTCTGTACATTGACAAAACTAGTTTTCTAAACTGATGTCTGAAATGAGCTTGCTGGAGGGACCCAGAGGTACTTGGGGCACAGGTGTCTCCAGCTCCTCGATTTCCCTAAGGTAATCTTGTATAACCGGGGGAATTCTATCGGGAAAACGACTGGATCTGTCCTCGAATACTGGAGTGAGATCTTCGCTGATGCTCTGAGTGGTTTCATCTAATACAGGTGGATTCTCGTATAGGGTTGCATAGGTGGTTTGGGGTGAAGTGGTCCATTCTCCATCATCCAAGTGGTCTATTCTTGGCGATAAACCGTTTACGATAGCGGAGGCCCTGACTTTGTACGGGTTTCCACGAACCGTACTGCCATCGGGGAAGCGGATTTTTGTCGGCTTATCGTCGTTCTTATCATGTTTGTTTGCTACGTCGGTCGTTACCGGCTGGGACGTGGGTGACACGGTAACTTCGGAGAATCGCTGGATTTCCTTAATATCTGATAAGTTGGATATCCCGATAAAATCCGAGTTACTCATAAGGTCGGGACTCGATTGGTTTTGGACAGAAGATAACTTGGTTCGGTTTCGTTGGAAGAATGCTTGCAGTTTGCCGATGGTGGTGTTTTGCAAGAAGAAGGGGATGTTGAAGAGAGGGCTTCCTGGGAGAGGGGTAGTTGTGTTTTCATTTGGTTGAGGAGGCATTGGAGTGGAAGACTGGTTGGTTTGAGTTGGATTTTCATTGGACAGAGGAGGCGAGGTTTTCTTTGGGGGTTGGTAGCCGATTGGATAGTGGCTGAGCAAAATTTGTCCGATTGGGTACTGTCCCACAGACAATTGGTCTTGGAGCTGTTCGCTGGCAGACAGGGCTGAAGAAAGGTCTGAGGGAGATATTTCGATGGAGATTTGGGTGATTGGAACATTGGGACTGGTTAGGGTTAAGGGCCGGCCTTCCACTACTTGAGCTGTAGATGATGGACCTGGAAAAGATCGGATTTAGTTAATCTGGTTTCTGGTCATTTGGATACTCCTCTTATCAACTCTTTTCTCAATTCCGAATTTGAGTGCAGGATATTTTAATTTGGACTGTAAAACATCTTTACCGATCTGAATGTTGGGGCTTGGAAGTATCTGCACTTTCGGGGGATGTTTGATGAGTTGTATTTTTACTGTAGATGGAATCGATGATTGTAGATAATATTGCTTGTAATCTTGCATGGTATCCAGTGTCGACAATTCAGAACTGATGTTGAAACACCCAAATTTTGTTAGCAACTTCTCATGCCTCGATAAGAAGCTTATTTTAGGACATATCCTTAAGTACCTGCGAAGGAATAAGTTGCTGAGCATTCTTAAAAGAAATGTAATTAATTAAAAACCTATACCTCGAGTTCAAAACGTCGCCGTCTACTTCAGCGCAGGTTTTTGAAAAAATGTCTTCCGGTACAGCTGCACACATCTTAAACCTGTCTGCACCTGTGGAATTCGTGATGTATAAAACATCTTCATCTATAATGTACGTAATGATCAATACGTATCTTACTATTCCGAGTCAGATTTCTAATCATCTTTGAATCCAGAGTGACGCTGACTTCGAGCCCATTTGGTTGGTAGACGAAGTGAAGACACACTAAGCATAGATTTGCACTTTTAATCCCAACGATTAGATTGCATTGCAGAAGAAGGAAATGCAAGTTACAAAGACTTACATTGTTTCTTCGAATGCATATCATGTACGTTCACTGACTCACAACAAACACACATAACTTTTGTAGTACAATTGCATTCCTGTTCACCATAGGTTGCAGCTTTATGGGTGTAAAACGCACGGTTCATGGGGAAGCCTGCAATGTTCCACCCAATCAGAATCGGCTCATTTACAAATGAACTAGGGAAAACAATACTGGATCAGAACAAAATGACCTTGGGACTGCCTTCTTCAAAACTACGCATAGTTAAAATAAATATTGAAGAAAAACAAGGCGACATCAACGATTTCATTTTATTTACATTTTCCATCGCGATTTTTGCTTATTAGCCTTATCCATACTTTTGAATTCGACTGTTGCATTCAAACGACATCTGCAGATCTAAGTTTTGGGTTGATTTATAACAAATGTCATTATTAATCAGTTACATTAACTTACCAAATATACTTATTATTGTGTTTTTGAACCTAATCTTGAAACTCTATTCGTTTCAACACAGTTCTGCAATTTTTCATTTTTTTATTTTACAAGTTTGTGCTACCATCAACTCAAAGCTTACAGTTTCTGCCACGACGGTCAGCGCTGCCGGCGTTATGGAAGAGGTCTAAATTCCAATCCACTATTATTATTTCCAGTGTGATGAAACGGAACATTAATTTACCATCCTTCTTTGCCACAATACACGAAGAAAAGTTCCCAGTAATCGTAAGGATCAGAAGAACAGTCAGTAGACATTTCATAATGAAATTTTTCGAGGAGTGGATCACTGTATGAAAAATATGCGATACTCGGTATGAAAGTTGATATAACACTGCATCGCAAGCATCATACCGAGGTATTCCATTGACCCGACGTACGGGAAACAATTATATGCGACAAAATCAGGAGTCATACAAAAGGCTAGATGCAGCTGACGAATTGTTTATGTCTCAATTACGACACATCGCGGACAATGTGGAAAAAGTGGGTTATCATTTACATTTACTGTCGGGTTTCATGCCTCGGTAATTAGCGTTTAAATCGGCGACTTGACAAGATCAAATTGTTATTTCTTTCTCGTTTTTCATTTTTAGCTCAGCTTCCATCAATTATTTTGCGAAAGAGGTTGAGGCATCCCTTCCATGCGAAGAGTCGGATCATTTCTGTTCATTATTTTGTATATTTTGCGAGTCCGATTTGTATGTCTACAATTTTTCATTGTAAAGTCATCGACTAGTTTCAACAGAAAATAATTAGGCGAGTTTCTCGAAAGACAAGACGATGTTTTTAAATAGAAAAAGTCGAGTTTATTGTATTTCAAATAACAATAAGAATTATGTACAGTGTGGAGCAATAGTAGAATATAAATAGTTGATATAAATAAGTATTTACAAGGACAGTGGTTTTTGTACACTAAAGACCTAAATAGTCATCGTCGTCATCGTCGTCTTCATCGTCATCTTCATCGTCGTCGTAGTCATCATCGTCATCGCCATCTAGACCTTCTGGTAGTATTTCTAGTTGACCTATTCCCCCTCCGTCTTCTGGCTTGACCAAAGCTACACCGTTGGACCCCAGTCTAATGCAGTCGAATCCCACCTGAATAAATACAAAATGATGTTGGTTAAATACCGAAAATAAAGAATTTTTTTCTGGAATAAAATTTAAATGAAGGGATAGTTCTGATTCGGGGATACTTTTTTTCGAATATATGGATCTAAATTAGAGGTTTTAAGTCAAACGAAAGATTACATGAAATTCGGGATTTATGAATTTTGAGCATATTTTTTTCAAATTAATCCATTGCACATTTACAGGCCTACAGTTCACTAAAAATGTAAAACATCTGTTTCAAAAAAACATGTAACACTTTACCTTCCTGATGGTAAAGTGTTAATGTTATGTGATAAGCATAAGTGTATGATGAAACAAACATATGTAGTCGTAATTCAAATTTGTTGGATATCAAATTATACCTTAAATAATGTGGTATCTCGAAATTTGCCTTCCATGTTGACGCAGGCATGCACGTTTCTGCCTTGGAAATAGATATTGTAAAACCGAACACAGGCACGTATGAATGGGAACCTGGGTACCGGTACGCAAACTGGTCTAGGATTCTTTCCTGTAAATAAAATTAGAATAATTATATTTCCACATAATTACACAAATCAGTTTACAATATGACGTCAATCAAGCATTTCAATACATATTTTCTTATTTATTTATTTATTACACAAGCAATCGCCCAATTACAATTTAGTGCAACACAATGCATTTTTCGAGTTTTACATTATGATATAATCTACTTAATTGTGGGGTTATTTAATTAATTATCAATTACCGTGCTAAATTTAGATGTGAGTCTATAGTTATTGATGTGAGAACGATAATTAGATTTGAATTTATTCTGATTAGAACTTTCAAAGGTACTAAAAGTTAATACTGAACAAGTAGTACGTTAATTGTTTTATCAAGTGACGACAGTCTTAGAGTTTAAGCCATTCAGTCCCGAAAACGTGAAGTATTTCACTGTATATACTATATAATTGTAGAAATACTATAATTCAACATTGCCGTATGTCTAATTGTTACATCAAGCTTTAATATAGAATTATGTAATTTGTTATACACTTTCTACTAGATAAGTGTACTTGAAAGTTTACACTTTTAGTCAAGGAATTTTTGTCAGAAGACAGAAAGTGTTTTACTATAAAACACTTGTTTTTGCAGTGTGTTTTATTTTCATGAATTCCTGCTTTTATCCCGAGATGAGACCTTTACCTCTAAAATCACAACCTTCAAGCTTTTGCCGTTCGAATTTCGTCCCCAAAAAGGAGTGTCGCGACGCGCAAATCGCGTGAAGAATTTCATGCGATTTTCGCAGCTGACCCACGTTATAATTACGTGATCCACGTGTGAATCATGCGACTGTCTCAATGCGCGCAAACCAAAATTCTCAGTTGCACGAATCTATCCATCCAATTATTACGTGGATCTCTTGCCATTTTAGCATAACAATATGTCATGCGATTCTGGCCCGATGGTGTTGCTTAACAGTTTGTCAAGGTTGAGAAGGATCGATATACTCGACGCCAAAAAAGCATGGATTCATGCTAAAATTGCAAGGTAAAATGTATTGAATGCCGCCATACTTTTGAGGTTAGAGAATTCTGTCCGTGCATATGAAAATATATATACATTTTATCAACTTATATTAAAAGTTGTAGGTCTATATATTTCTACGCGGTTTTTGTCCTCTTTTCCTCTTAGTATTAAATAGTTTCTTATAGTTTTTATAAGTATGTTTCAGTGCAATACAAGAAATAAATTTATTATTTAAACACAATTTTTGGTGATTTACGTATAATGCCTAACTGAATTCTGCGATTTTTGTAAAAATTGTAATCAACTTCCGGAATCTGTGCGATCCATAAAGTGACTTATTAAGAGGAGGAAACTCGATTGTCAACTCTATATGCCGGTAATGTAGATATGTCCCGTTGCGCCAAATTTTTCTGTTTTTTATTTGTCTGTGTTTTTTTATGAGAAGTTCGTGGTTTGTTTTCCACTTAATTTCTTAGATTAATGTGAACAAAAATTCGAAGTGCAGATTAAAACATACACAAACATCTCGAATTTTTGTTCACATTAATCTAAGAAGTTAAGTGGAAGAATGGACTGATAATGAACAACCATAATCTATAAACGTGAACAAACCACGGACTTCTCATAAAAAAGCACAGACAAATAAAAAAGAGGAAAATCTAGTGCAACGGGCACGTCTACGTTACCGACATATATAGAGTTGACAATCGAGTTTGTCCTCCTCTTAACACTCAGAGATATTTGCTAATATTTTAAGTTTGACAAGAATGACTTATATTTGTGCAAAACACGATATATATTTATCAATGTGTACAATATTGCGAGAGATATATGATTTTTTCTTAATGTTTTTAAAATTAATAGAAACAAAATCGAATCCGACTCAATTCCCACACGATATTAAAGCGTTTCCGAAACGGATATCAGGAAATAACATTCGTATTTGATCCAAACAAAGATTTACACTACACATCGGAAATGAGTCCCGAAACAGTTTGAAAACAAATCGGAAACGAGTAGAAAAAAATCGGAAATGACTCGGCAACTTATTAGTAGTAAATCGGAACCATCGTAAACGTATATTTTCATAAACACATTTTAAGGAAAAAAGTTCACATTTACTGCAGAGATTGTTTTGCAACCTGTTCATCTGGAGCTTTGAACTCGGCATTTCGCGGTCACAAGTTACCCTGATTAAAGTTCCGTTAAGATCATTAATGAAAATCTACGAACTGTGTGATCGAAATTCCATTATTTGTCAATGATATTTCATATGAGATCATTATTGATTGTTACTGAATTTTAATGACTTTGTACAATTATTTACAACTGATAGAAAAACAATTAGTAAGAATAAGTTAATGTATTAGTTAGATTAAAGAATTTAAATAAACCTTCCCGAATAACACGGTTTATTGAAGTACACATTTCAATGAGAAATAGAACTCTAATCGAGCTCGATTATTGAAGCATAAAAATGGTGCTCTCGCAGTATGAAATCCATTTGAGAGAATGTCAAACTTTTCACAGTCGGATTCTGATTCAGACAACATGATATTTCTTAGAGTGTAACCGTCGACCTTGGAGGGTCGTAGAACCATCAACATAGAATCGAACTCACATCGACCTTGAACCCAACTCGATTTCACCTTGAACCCAACTCTAATCGAGCTCGATTAGAGTTCCATTTCTGATTGAATCGTGTACTTCAATTTCAGTTAAAATCAAGCTCTAATCGAGGTCGTTTTGACATTGAACGTTCACATCAAATCAATCTGCAATCGAGCATGAATCGACATCGATTTGATATTGAGCCGATGTCGATCCGACTAACATTTAGGCATCGAAACTATATTGATTGCAAAGTTTCTCGTTATTGAATCGATTACAATATCGATATCGAAACAATGGCGATTCAATTATCGAGTGTTATTACGGTAATTTCCAAATATTACGGTTTCCAAATATTTCAAAAAGTCTTTAAAAGTTTTACTGCGTCATTTTTATCAGGGTAGACCTTCTTCCCGGAATTCAAACAAATACGTCAACCCGGTATCTTTAAATGGCGCACTCCTGCCATCTATCGACCAGAATAACTCGCTGTTTTGACGAAAACAAAAGATTTGTTTTCGTCAAAATAATGATAAATATTGTTGATTCATGTCAGAAAAGTCTAGAATAACGGAAAAAA
>JABFPB010000939.1:0-29760 GCA_022817645.1 Ceratoteleas bidentatus
GCTGTGTATTGTAAACTGAACTTATATTTTTGTTTTTTACAATACTTTGTTTCAGCAGAACAAACGAAATTTTAATTTTAAAGTACGGAAAGTTTACTAAGAGAAATACTATCTGAAGATAGCAAAATAAAAAAATGTAAATACTGAGTCAACATCAAATTTACCTTATCTTTACACAGTTGCTACACTGACATAATAGTCATTTCCGGTAAACGTAACACGGATATGATATTTACATTGGCTTTATTCTAATCTATCTCGCTGTTTTTCTGAGAGAAATAGTCTTATGGTAAAGTCTATTACAATTATACAATAAAAATTTACTAATTATGAACAACACTTGTTCATAATTAGAACAACTTTTTTGTATACTATTAAAATTAAAATATCAACATTATAGGAATAAAATGTTTTTAGAAATACAATGTTTTTACCTAAACAATAGATTATTTGGTTGCATACGCTTTTATTTATAAAACATAAATAAGTACTACGAATACATAAGAAAGAATTCACCACTTTGTATTTAAATTTAAAAGATGTCTTGAAATTGATTTTCATTCGAAACAGCGGTTCGAGCGTTTAATGCTGCAGAGATAATACTGCGGATGTAAAAGAGGACAACTAAATTTTATTGTTTTCGAAGGTGAAGAACCCATCCAGAGATTTTATCATAAAAGAATATAGGTCGTACAACAAAAGTCTGATTTATTTTCACTTTATTTGGAAAGGGGCGCCAGCTATACTTAGTGACGTTATATTAACTTTGAGTAATTTTTTCTTATTTGCGTTTATTGAAATATATGAAGTTTGACGACGACGATGATGTTAGTAATTTGTTATTTAATCATTTATGAAACAAGTTATATATCAACATATAAAAGGCTGTTAAGGTGACTGAAAGCATTAGCTCCATCATTCAAGTCTGATTTAAGAAGACTAAAATGATTCTCGAAGACGTTTAATCAAGAAAGCTTCCAAATTATCTCGTGGTTCACAGTGTCAAATGATCAAACAAAGTATTTATTGTGCGGTAACAGCTGCATTAACAATTTATTTCTGAACATATGTGTTGATGCTAAAACGAGACTAAGTTTTCCGTTGAAAAGTTTGCGTGTCTGCAGAATTTTAATATCAGTTTAAAGAAGTTTCTTTAGACCCAAGTTATCGAAAACATACATGAATATATTTATTAAATATGTATGAACAAATAATCTAATCTGAGTAGAAATTAATTTATGTTTATAGTTCGTGTCTGCATTTTATTTATAAAATTGTTTGAATATATCAGTAATGATTATTAAAGTTTCTTCACAAATTTGTTTGAAGATAGTTTGACTGTTTTTTGCTTTTTGTAAACCCACAGAGGTACTTTCATTACTTCCTATTTTAAAACTTTTAAAACAGGTCTAAAAAATAAACCTTGACACACTAAAGCAGACGTCTTTTGAATTTCTCTGACGTCCAACGGGAACATTCAATTTAAAATGATCGAATATGTCCCTTCAGCTACTCGACACGCTTTTGCAAAAACCTGTCAGCATATATGTTGTATTGAAAATCTGATAGACAAAAAGACTACAAAGATACAGTATTTACGTTGTCAGGTTTTTGTAACAAGTTTTATAACTTTTTATAAGTGCCACTTCGTATCTCTAAGGTCGCAACGATATGAAGCTAATGATACCTCACAATAGCACCTAAAATAGCAATATTCTATAACTTCAATGTTCATTTTTTTTACTTTCATCTAAAGGGTTGCTATTCAATCTTGCACATTAAAACAAATATTGATACACATGAAATATTTTTTTATTCTAGTCTATCGATATCTGAATACAGCAGTTATTTAGTTTTCGTTCCAGCAGAGTATACAAAAATATATCCATATTTAATTAGATTTGGTAGCAATTGCAATTAAAACTGGGTTTACACCGTTATTTTTATGCAAACGTTGCAACTCTGCGTGTCACGTCAAATTCGAAAAAATATTTGTATATGTAAGACGTGTGACCTATAAAAATAAGAAATATACAAATTTGAATTGACGAAGAATATTGAAATTATGTTGTTTTTCGCACATTCTTAATCATAATCACATATTTATTGCATCGTATGCATTTTTTCAGTTGTTTACAAAATCACGTTGATCGAAAATTGAAGAAATTGTTTTGTAAGACAGAATAATTTTTTTAATTACCATTTTTATCCTGAGCACCTATCTTTGGCCATCGAAATGATCAAATAAAGGTCGTTACATTTGATTGAAAATTCCGTTTCAATTAATGTCAGTCAGATTCGAGGAAGCCCAACAAAAGATTTTTTTAACTCTATCTCCTTTTCGTATCCTCATATCTTTAATTTCTACCACCTTGTTAGTAGACGTTAACGCAAATTGTCAGGAATTGAGTAATCAAATGCGGTACACAATACAATCTGTAACGTTCTCACATTCGTTCCTTTTTTGCATACGACAAAGGTACATAAAGTATCACCAAAGAGAGAAACGAAAGAAATACACGAGTCACCGTAGATACTACTTTACGGTGCATAACAATAATAATAACAACAATTGATAACGTGATAAATGTAATAATGAACCAGTGTTATAAGGGTTTGGAAATCACTCTCATTTAGTTGGATTTATCGTGACCATTAAAAGATAAGAGCCGAGTGAAAAATCGCCGCGTGTTTAATCTCATTTCGTGTTCATTCAGTTTTTCGCTTTTAATTGAATTCCGTCTTTACGGAAACATCCGATTCCGTGTTCATTGATATCCAGATTTAATGTCGTCACAGGAACACACCGTTGATTGAGCTCCGTCGGATGTCAGCAAAATTCCCTTGATAATGGTTAATAACGTTGCACCGTGACTTTTGTGTAATAGCTCGAGTTGACGGCACTAACTAATTGTGTGCACGACTAACTAAACGTAAAATATCGCGGGAACTAGTTTACGGAGCGCAACAAAAATTGCGACGACCGCGCTGAATTCCCGACTACGTTTAGGCGAAGTTATGCGTGTAGTTTGTTTCTAGTAAAAGTTATAACACACGGTTTAAGCGACATAATTGAATGAATTTGGTTTAATTCGGATCGTGCTTTGGGAGCTGAGTTTGGGTCACAGGAAATATGATATTGGCATTTAATAGTGGATAAATCAGACAAAACAGTATCCCATGAAGACGCTTCGTGGCAATTTATATATCGACATTTTCATTCCGTTTAGTGAGGTATTAAGTTGGAAATGGCATTACTGTTTTATTTGAAAGATTGTTTAACTCCATTCTTCTTTATAGTCGTTCAATTTTATGTAATTAGTCCATAATATTTTACTACCAAACAATATATTTGAATATTTGGTATTAATATTAAGGTATAATTGTAATATAAAATATAGTTTGGTATTAAAATATTAAGGACTGTAATGTATTAATGATAAAGAGTATTGCAACTCTTATCCAGGAACTCTTATGGAACAGTACTTATCTAAAGGGAAAAAACTTTTTAATGTGTAGCCAGCTTCGACTTGAGGTTATTTTATTCAAGAAAGTTTAAATTCGTACAAGATCTTTACTGTGAAATTATGATGATTACTTTTTATAATATTAACTGAGTTTATTTAACTAACTTTTGTCAATTTTAATGAAATTTAACAATATTAAAACGTTACAGTTTTACATTTATTTATGTTTCATTCTTTATTCATAACATATTGTTCTGTAAAGGAATATTAAAGAATTTCAACTAAGATATGTGTATTAAATTATATCTAAAACTTAGCCTTTTAAGTATATCCCACTTTCACTTTGAGATTATTTACATAAATAATTTGCAGATTTGTAATTCACAGTTTACTCTATATTTCTCAAGTTGAATTTCGTTCTTTTTCCCCCGTACAGAAAAAACATAGGAATTAATGTCAGTCCAGGAAACTTGCCAACCACTTACATACCAACCTTCACTACCAAAAAATCAAACTCGTAGTATTTCAACAAAAACATCTCTTACCTAAAAACGCTTCAACTGTATCTCCAAACCATCAAAGTAGACTCCTGCAAACTCCAAACCAATCTAAAAAATCCTCGCCTTTCATCGCTAAAACCTTCTCTTCAAATACCAAAAGCCAAACTTTTCTTTCGCATTCCCATCCCCAAACGATCTTTCGCGAAACCGCGTGCCTCAAGTTCAGTCCATCGATCCAGAACCCGTCTTGCATTAGGTAATTGAAAATGGATTAGCCTCGCGGCGAAAAGTTGCGCGGGATCGATGAACTTGACATTGAGCGGCGTGGCGAAAAGGCAGAAATACATTTGATCGTTTAGCATACCCACACGCGGGCAGATACAGACGCAGCTCGCGTGTTGCGCGGCGGAAAAACGCCGTCCGCCAATATGCCGGGTAACAAGTTTGCGGAAGCAGGAAGAACCCAGGCGAGCTTTGTGTTTCACTGCGCGGTTTTTTGCCGTTTCGCTGACTTTTATTGATTGTAATAATGCCCCGAGCAATTGTAAAAACGAGCGCATTAGTCGGCGATACGTGTAATTAGCGTGTCTTAGGGTTCTTGCGCATGCGCCGAGAAGTTGGCTGAGTAGCCGATCTTTACGAGCGGGCAATCAGTTTTAATACACTTTCGATATCGGCCGATGCATTATTCAGAGGTTCAGGCTAATGGCAAGGAGTCGAATATGCGAAAGGGAAAAGTTGGTTGAGGAGTTATTATTTTTTGCTGAAGAGGGCAAGGGATGGAGAATTGGGGGCAGCTTTATAGGTTGTACAAGGGGAAATTACATTTAAGGGGTGTTGTGATTGGAAATACCGATGAAGGATCGTCGGATGTTGCGGCGATGGATGTATTTTTAGACAGAGTTTGCGTGAAAAATGTTGGTGTTACATTTACATAGGATTCGATGTTGAGGGATTGATGATGATGTCGAATATGTGCTGAACTGATGTTCCACGTGTGTCGAATAACGGAATGTAACACCATAAGCGAAGTAAAGTTGGGATTACAACAGAACTTTTTAGAATTAGGTTATAGTATTGAGCTTATAAATATTATTTCGTTTGGTATATACAGGTAGACATTTAATTTCTTTATTGATATCTTAAGAGTGTTGTAGTTGGTTTTAGCAGTCAAATTGGCGACTGAAAAGACAAAAACTGAAAACGTTTAATTTAATGATTTTTTTTTATTTAATGCATTTTCTTTTAATTTAATTATATATTTTTTGAAATAAATTCTAAATACTTTATACGTGTTACCAAATAAAGTTGATTTTGTAATTTATCTAAATATTTGATTTTCTGAAAAATTTAAATAAATTGGCTGCAAGTTTAATATTATCATTTCACTGATATAGATTTTTGATAGGAGTTGAAGAGGGCAGAAGCTATTTCCCTCGTATGTTACCATCGGAATTTTTTGTGATAAGTGCATTCAAGCATTTACTTCCCGTTCATTATATACATAAAAAAGGGCCTTTTACTTCCTTTATACATAGTATAAGGTTGAGGTTTTGTTCTGATTCATAGGTTAAAAAATCTGTTCAACTATTTTCAGAAAATAACTTTTTGTAATATTATTTACTAAATGTATTGCGAATTACTGAAGCAAAGCATTATTAATTGACTTACAAAAACAAGATTAAAGCTATTGTTTGAGGTCATTTTCACAATTATATTGTCAAATTTTTTATATCATCAAACTATCTCATATGTTTACTACATTTGGGTCCTTCAAACAGATTCAGTGTTCCAAATATTGGTATGCATGGAAGATACTGTTACAATTATCATGACGAACCTGTTTTTTCAGTGTATATGTGTTATTCGAAAGTAGAAATCACTTACATAGACACACAAAAATGAAACATTCATTTGAAACAGATTTGGGACATTTCAGGAAAGGCAATTCCAATTACTGCAGTAGCGCTACCATTTGTTCTGGTAATTTTAACAAAACTTCATTAGCATTTCTTTTTAGTAGCCTAGAAGTTCCACATGCCTCGGGCTTGTTTTTCCGAACAGCGTACCTTTTTTTGATGTAACACTACACACGGAAAAAGTACACACGGAAAAACTGAAGCGTCAGATTATAATATGAAAAGTTGGTCGAAACATTTCGTGTCGGAGATATAAAAATTTCATGTTATCGCAGCGTGATACTATGGTGTTTTACGTGAAAACTCTCTTCCATCATCATGATTCATCTAAAAACAACACAATTTTAATGCTGACATAACATTTACATTATCTTCGTCTATTGCCTCATACTGTTTACTTGGGCCACAAACACGTACAAATTTCGATCAGATCAAATTAACTTTGCTGCAAGTCATGTTTAGCTTAAGCGGTTTTGTATTATTACCATCTAAGGGCTGTAATGACCCAATAAACCCTAATTTATTGGGACGTTAGTGCTCCTTACTTTCTTTCCGTTCAAAAAATACCGCAATCGGGCCATCAGTCAATTCTGTTGCATAATGCACGACAGTCGGCAAGATGCACATCGATCGTTTCTCCCACTGATGACAACTTTCCATACAAACAATTCGATTACCCGTCCGCTGTCCGGTTCGATTCTATTAGCGGACATTTATAGGACATCCCTTGGCATAACACAACAATGGAATAATCTTATTGAAATTGCGGAAGGCTAGTGTTATTTACAGTGCAGTTCAAGGTTCGTTGAACTCCGTGCATCAGATCGGAATTTCCGCGAGCTTCCGCCGAATGAAAGCTTTTCCGCGATCAACCTTTCTTCTGTCGTAAACCGTTTGTCGCATCGACGTTGTTGCCACTGTCACCGGACGAACCCCTTCGTTCGCGATTACTTTCGTTTCTGATAAAAATAGCCGAATATCTGACTTCAATATATGGAAAAATCTTGGAAATCTTGGAAAAATCAAAGAAATTGTGTATTTGGAGAAAAAAAATCCGACAACTCTCCTATACTTAGATATAGAAAATATGTAATAATATTTTAAATGGGCCAAAGAACTGAAATGGAAATGAGGATTGAAAATAAGAAAGATATTTTATTTTTTGTATAAAAGAAAATGCCAAATATCGAAAGGTTTGGCAAAAGTTTCTCAAGACCTGGTTAGAGTGAAAAAACCACTGGCTGATTGGTCACAAAGTGGAATGAATTTCGATCAGATGTGACGTCACACATTCTCATAAGTTGTCGACCTTAGGCCACGATCTATATATAGTCGTTTTTGTTGGTTTTCAATACCGTTCTGGGTTATTAATTGTGTTCTTAATTATTATACACTGGAAATTACTTTTGTGGAGGATAAGAGAGTGGGTGAGTCGAATAAAATGAAAAAAAAATGTTATTCCCACATACTCGTCTAGGGAAATAGTGACTCATCCAATGTAGGTAGCCTTTAATTGTTATAAACTGTGTTACAAGTTTCATCATTTGACTCATCAGTTTATTCTAAAAATTTCAGACTAAACCAAAACGAAATTCATAACCACGATTTCGAAATTATTTTTTGAGACATTGATAACTTTTTTTCAACGGAAAGCCAAAATCCAGAAAGAGATGTACTTACCATAAATATATAAATAAATTAATTTCAGACAATTTTTATCTATGATGAATTTCTTCACTGAAAACCACTTCAATTTTAGTTGTGCCAATTAGTTGTGCCATTTACTACAAATAACTTACACATTTAGCATAAATACAAATAAATTTATTTGCATCTACTAAATAATTTCAAAGACACCCTTTGACCATACTGAGATATCTTCTCTATTCCATTATGCACCATTCACCCAAAACCATTCACCCAAAATTCCATCATCCATAAACCCACCAATTTCCATCAAATCCCATTCCAAAACGTCCTCAATTTTTGCCTCGCGAAAATCCGGTCCCAATTCGGATTCCGATTCTCCGCCCTATAATGGCTTGTTTGAACTGCCGCGGCACGTAAGGCTGGCCAGTGTTGGTTCGCGATTTCCGTCCATCAGATCTGAAATTCAAACATCCTCGCCTAATCGCCTTATTTGTTTAACAAGGTGATTTGACGGGCGCTAATCTCCGCGAGAGATTTTCGGCACAGCTGACTCGGGCTTTTTGCGCACGCGACCCAATCCCAGGGCACATTAGCTATATGGCAACGTCGCGCGGAAATCATTCATTGAGCTGGGAGCCGCCAGTCTGACGGCTGCGTGTTCCCCATCGACTTGTCTGCTCGGCGCGGGAGGGGAGGGGAGGGGGGGGGAGCCGGAGGGTGTGGCGAGGAAAAGCGCCGGCGGGGATGCCTAACGCAGTAATTCGATGTTCCTATGGCTCCGCTTCGGCTCTTTCTCCGCCGGCGTCGCTCGTTGCCGCGTATCTCGATTAGAGTCTATCGCGCGAGATCTTGGCAACTCGGGATAAGCGATGCACGCGAGCAGGATGATGAAACTGTTACGATTGCGCTCGATGCTCGTCAGACGAGTGGCGTTGGCGGAAAGGCGACAAGGAATTCGAGTACCGAGATCCGGGTTCGCGGATCGGTCGATAAAAATTAATTAGAGCGCCGATCGGCGAGTTGAGACGAATAAATGGGTGTTCCGTTGTTTGCGGGTGATGTTTGACGATTTTTTGCGAAGGAAGAAGGGGGGTCAATAAGCCGAGAGTTTTTCATTATCTCGCGGTTATTGGTCGCCGAAAGGGATTTTCGGGAATGTTGGTAGGGAAGGTGTTTGAAGTTGTGTGGGTGACGATTTCTTTATGGGTAGTTCCATAGTTTGAATTGATATTTGATAGAACTATTTAAATGTCCAAATGTTTGGAAAATTAGATAAAACTGTTGCTGAGACTTAGTTGAAACTTGTTTTTTAATCAATTTCTGTAGGAATTTAAAGGAAAGGGACTTGAGGGAGCTTGATGAAAATATTTAGAGGGGATCAGGTTAAAAGAGAAGACTCCCAATAGTCAAGTGATTTTATTCTTAAATATTTGATCGTTTTATCGAAAATTCAAGCGCCGAATTGGATGCTCCGTCGATTCAAATAAAGAATTTAGTTATAATCTAAATAGTTGAAACGTTTCGCTGAAATAGGAATGCATTTTTTATTCGTACCAAATCAAATTGATTTCAGGGATATTGTGATAAATTGTTATATTTAGTTAATGGTTCAATTGTTATTTCATTATATTAATGCGTAACAAATTTAATTTCATAACTGGAACAGGTATTAATCTGAATAATTGGGCAAATGAAGAAAATAAATGCTTTCACAGATCATTTAATTGAATTAATAAAATAATAGTAGCGGTAAAGTAACTGCGATATTAGGTAGTTGAAACAACTAAACTTTTCTGTGCGTGTAGTTACATTGTGATTTACAATGTTGTATCATTCGCGCATTACTGTGTGACATTATAATTTAAGTAACCTAGATGCACTGTTACTGCAATCTGGACAAATAATTGCGTCACATAATTTATATCTGTGCACTTACAGTAAATTATATAGAGTAAAGAGTACAATTTACGAACGATCAAATTATTTTGTTCTGTTTTGAATGTATAAGTGATTTTATCTGCCGTGTCGTCAGATTTTACAGACGGAAAGTATAATCCTTGCAAGTGATGTAGTAAACATTTTGATTTATATCAATAAAATAATACTAAACGTCTTTTAATATTAAATGTATAGAAGACTTAGTTGCAGTACCGTAATCTCAGGATGGTAATTTACGATATTACCGAATAGCCGGAAAGTGAAGAGAGGAAAAGATATTAGAAAGTACATATAGCGAAAAGTAGTCAAGCATGTATATGAAAAAAGTAGCTCCATATGTTGGAAATGTTACTTAACCGACATTTAATCATCTGGCCGTTACATTTAAGAAATGTAACTGCCAGATGAATTTGTTTGAAAACGTTTGCTGGATTTGTTCGATTTTACTTTATTTTTCACGTAACATTTGAAATTTATTTTTCATTTCTGCATGCAATTAATTAAACGAATTAAACTTAATAAATTAAGTTTAATAAATATTGGAAACAAATTATCATTAATAGTCGCAATTATTTCGAACTAACAATCAGCGAAAAGCGTTAATTCAAGGTGCAAATATTCATTCAACAAACTATTTTTATTTAGCTCCTCACCCCTTGTTGCGGTAAAAATAAACAATTTTTCAATTTCGATCGAACCCAATGAAAAGAAGAAAAAACGTGCAGCACTCTAATAGAACCTATCCACACGTTCATAAAACTTAAGCAAAATATAACACATCTTTTTTACACCAAAATATTGATGCTGTACTTTTTCACACGTATACATTTACATACATTACATTCTCTTTTCATTCACTATTTCAGTATAATAGCCGTGAGTGCTGATTGATAGCCGCAGAAAAAAGAAGAAAAATGCCGCTCATACTGTCGAACCAGTGACCGTAACAGCAATCATTGTTATATATAGAAGGTTAACGTTTCTCAATACCGGTGATACGCGGCTCGATTCACATTCTTAATTTTTGAACCCCAATTTACATTTCAAGTTTATCATTACAATAATAAATTCAAGGTTTGCTTCCTTTAATTACTCATCCAATTTCTCATTAGCGTCTGGACTTAGATAGACATATTTCAGAACCAAAAATTGTAGGATCTACTTGATTGTATCGGCGGAGTCAGATTTTCAGGACCCTTAATGAGGTTTCCAGCTGTGGCTTTGATGATAACTTTGGTGCTTTAAGCTGTGCTGCTCGATTTCAAATCAGTCTGTTGTATCTGTTACGTAAACAGACTAGGCAGTCATTGGGTTACTGTAAGATCGTGTGTGAGATACCTTTTACACTATTAGAAGCACAATTTGAGGAGTTCCTGTCAGAATATTTTATAATTCTTTATTATAAAATGATGTCGAAGTTCAGCTACCTTTGGTTAGGGAGTTTTCGATAATTGTTGTTACTGTATTCCATTGTTCTAAAATCTTTCTGTTGTGGGAAAATGATATAATTTGGCATTGAAAAAGTGATTTTTTATTTAAAAAATGTGGACTTTTTTCTTCGCTGTCTCTTTTGAGAAATGCATTTCTTAACTGCGTCTACAAAATAGTTTTCGATGTTACACTTTATATGTTGAAAACATTCTTCTCAAACGAAAAAATATAATAAATCAGTTTCAGAAGTTAATATTTTTTTTAAGAAATTTGTACAAATCTGTAAAAGTCGGTGATCATGAGGTTCATTTGGCCTTAAACACTTAAAATGCTCAAATTGAAACAAAGTGGTTCAAACGTGATTTTTATATGAATAATACGTGACCCATATACTCTAATATTAAAATAATAATGAATTATTCATCTTTTTTTATTATTCGAAGTATTCAGATTTGTAGATTTGACAAGCCTATAATGTATGCAAATAAAAAATCGACTTAAAAAGACGCTGAAAACATGTGAATAAGTTTTCAATATCGACATCCCAAGAAAAACGCGTTTTTAAAGCAACACTAAAATTCTTCTTAGTGTCCATATTACCCTTTTAAAATAATGCTTTCAGATATTGCAACAATTCTTTCGACAATTTTTTCCTGGAATTTTACACAATTTTAACACCTCTTCCATCTTTCAGTTCATCAGAGTTAAAAAATTATGAAATCTAGATGTAAAACGATCCGCAACTGACACCATAATGATTTCGCTAAGCACCTACTATAAGTGCAATTCGAAGTTTCCTTACAACCTGACCATTGCTATATTGCCCAATCAGGCTCTGCAAAACAACCTTGGCAGAGATTGAGCGGCAGGCCACAGCAATGTGTGCTTTTGCGACGATCACCTTTGACCCGCGATGAGGAACCAAAGCAATACCTCTTTACTGCTTTATCTAAGTGCGATTCGCATAAAATCGTACTACGCGATCTGACCAATTCGATGCCGTGAATTGGTCTGTTTATCGCGCGGACGCAGAAACCAATAGCGTCGCTGCATCGGGGTAATATGGCTGAAAGGGACACATTTATCATCGCGGCCTTATCTGGCAACCTCATCTCAGATTCCTCGAGAGATCAAACTGTCTCTTCTCCTATTGCCCAGATGGCTTGTTTTATTTCCCGCCCAAAGTTCCATCGATAAATCGGCATTAGAAAAAAAATGACAAATAAAAAAATAACTTTACGACAGGCCCATTTTAAATCCTCCGCAGTTCGTCTCTAATTTTACGACTCCAGTCGAATTCTTCCCCGAACATTCGACAATCCGTTTCCGAGTTTGATTTACCGCGCGATCCGCCCCGCGCCTCATTTTTTGTTTTTCTAAGTGAATTTCACGAACCGTTTCATCGATTCCCTGAGACAGCAATTTGTGAACGTCGCGCATCAAACATAAGGAGCAACAGACTCGCGCGAATGGTTCTCTGAACTATCCGGAATTTCTCTTCGCACGAGCGTTCGTGTTTTGCTCGCGCGAGTACGTTGTGATTTAGCATTCATGAAATCATTTTCTGCGGTACAACCTGTTTTATATATGTTCCCATTGCACCTGTCGACCTTGAATTGACCCGTCTAACAACGTGTCTCTTTCATGACTCACATTGCGACTGAGACACACTTTTGACGAACCGATATTTTGACCGACGTGCTCCCTCCCCTCACTTCCCCTCCCTCCGATCCTTTCCGTAGTTTCCCTCTTATTTCCCGGGAGACGCGGCTGTTTATTTATTTAGCCCTTTGCGCGAGATTCGAAACTTGCGAAACACGATTTTTGATTAAAGCTACGTGCGATTGAAATTTGTATGACTTTTTCGAAGTTGCGACACTTGCGGGCAACGTGAGCGACTTGCGCCAACTTCAATTATCGCGGATTTCCGAGGAGTTGCGGTGGCGCGTTGGCAATTAAAATGCAACATTGAGCGATCGGTAAAAATCGGCTTTGTCGATGGCGATCGGAACGTTAGATTATCCGTTGCTAAACATTGCTAGGGTCGGGAGAAAAGAAATTCGCTGCGAAAAAATGCGAATGGCATTCAGCGGGAGCGTTACGAAGTCAGTGAACAATTTGTTGAACGTTACAGTTGGAAGGGGTTGCATTTCTTCGACAAACGCGGAACTTTTGCAGTTGTTGGATTGTACTGTGTCTATTTATATAAGCTATTTTATTGTTCTTCGGATGGTATCGATTAAACACGAAATACCGGTTCACGAGAGTCCCATGGGAGGGAGTGAAAACGAATCTGCTAATGATCCGGCCGGGAAATAAAAAAACGTCGGTTATGTAACTCAGTCGGTCGTAACCGTCAACGGAAAGAAATACGCGAAGACGTATTTCGGGATTAGAATGTCAGTGATATGCGTGGCATTAGAACGTCAATAGCATGTTGATAATCATCGCGACGACCTGGATCTAAAGGGACGGTGGGTTTAATAAGAACGACTAGATGCTGAAATTTGTATGAGCACTGTTTGGTGGAGTAGAAACAGTTCAGCTTGAAATAGCTCTGTAGAGAATTCCTCTTAGATTGAAACGTTTTGTGTTGTTGCAAATGCAGTAAATTTTGTTTGATGAGTGGAGTGTTATCTGGTAGAAGCTGCGAATGTATGGAGATATCAAAGGGTAATGCCACTCTGGAAACTTCAAGAAATCGAAACACATTCTTTGGCTTAAATGATAGTTTTTTATGCTTATTTATGTTTCTTTATTCTTTATGCAGTTTCATATTCGCGGTTCTAAATAGAGTGGTCTAGTTAACTTTTTTCTTTACTAAACATAGATTTTTTATTAGCAAATTTAGATGAAAATTTGTGTCTGAAAATTGACACTTTCGTTCAAACTTGCGCCATTCTTATATAAACCAATACTTTTGTATGCCGACAGGTACCTGGACAGCAGATTTAATGTAGATTTTAGAGCTATTCCACGTCTAATATCGTATGTGAAACTTGTCTGCCTTAAGTCACTGCGCGTGAGACAGCGTTGTAAACATGGCTAGTTAGCACCGCCATTTTGTATATTCTGAAGTTTCAAAATTCGAAAATTATTCTTCAAAATGTGTTGAATTAAACGCCAGCCTGAAAATTGAAACAAATTTGTGGAAAGCATTTACGGTTATCCTTAAACATAATTTTAAAAAATTACCTACTTTTGTACACACTGTAAAAAATAACTGTCACTCTAATTCTAGTTTTACTGACAAGTTCAAGTTTTATAATATTTTAAACTGATTTTAAATCAGTTTTAGAAACTGATCTACCGAATAAAATTTTTTATTTAATTTTGTGACTTCAGTCATATAAAAAATTCAATTCTAAGATTATGATTATGTGTCACAACATTTTCACTCATTTGCCAAAATACGCGATTTTATTGGTCGACTCACGTGATCAATCACACATATGCTGTTTCCTGCTTTTGGATCTCGATAGTATTAAGTTAATCAATCATTTTTCTGGGTGTTGAAATATTTACTGAATAGGTATTCTGTTAGTTAAACATTCTGTAATAATTTCTTTTTAAACGGAGATTTCCAGACGATTGACTGATTGATTACTAATGTCATTTCGGTAATCAACATTAGTCAAATCATAATTAGAGTCCATGTAGCGATATAATTAACGAATGATTAGATAACTCGAGATGACCATTAATAACTGGATTACTCACGTTATAACTCAATAGTGGTGGATGTCTCGTAATTGTTCATTGATGCTTGTTTGCGTATTATTGCCTGTGGTTAAAACACCCCAAATTATTTCTCATTTGTCAGTTATTTTGATGTTATATATCGTAACATTTACATAATACATTGCACCTTTTACGAAATAGTGTTGTAACTGAATGTATTCATTTAAATGAAATTGATCCATTCATCTAATGGATAAAAATGAACAATAATTTATTGTTTGGTGGAATCATTGTCAAAAGCCAAACCTAATAAATTTCCACCATTCCTAAATGTACACCCACTAAAAGATTTATTTACCGCAAATAAAAATATTTATTTCAGAATGTTGTAAAGTATAAGTAAATTCCTTCAGCTTTACATGAAACTTCTTAGTTACAATAAATACATTTATTTGGATATATTAAATAATTACTAAATAAATTAGAAAAATAGTTTCTCCAGTATAGGCAAGTAAATTTGAAACAAATTCGTAGTAACTTTTAAACCTTACTAAACTTTTCATCGATATCGCAATTCTCTGTAATCTAACCTAGATTTTGCAGAACGATCCCTCATACTTACAAACTAATGCTCATAATGAAGACTTTCGTTGTCAAATTTGACTTTTCCAATACTCGGTTCGCAATAACGAGACCCCGTCTTATTTATCCTGCATCGAAATATCTGCATTAATCCCAATTAATGCATACAAAATATCGGGAAAAATGTAGATCAAAGTGGCAAGCGTAGAAACGAGAGTGGCAAACTGTGACGGCGTTGCGACAATGGGGGGCGGGCCCGACAAAAGCCCGAGCCTTGTAATACTGTTTTAATGGCGAGTCTCTCAGTGCGATAGCCATTATTCATCTTCGTCGCGCGCGCGTTATTGGGACAGTTGTGTATCAAATTAATGGCCGTCCGGGTTTGGCCACTTCCTTCGGCCCTTTGTCGACTTTGCCCGCGCGCTTTTTCGCGCATTATTTGCTTTTGTTCGGCGACGGCATAATGATCGGCGCTGCATAATGCGACACGCAGCGTCACATGCCAATTTTTGTCTCGCGCGAAAAGCTTCGTAAATTGCGCGTTGATCGAACAAAAATGAACATAATAATAAAATCGCAAAGGTTGCGACCGGCGATCGGGGCGTTATTAATTTTCAGCGCACGCTGGCATTCTTGCGCGTACACGCGTCAAGCGACTAAGAATCCGTGGGATTTTCTCTCGGTACTCGACTTTCGCTCGTCGTTCTACATTGTGCGAGCGTCTATGCCCCGAGCATGAACGATTGTATTACTCCATTAGGTGAAGCTGGCAAGTTGAAGGACCGCGGCGCGACATTCAAATACGAGTTGTGACAACCAATTGAAGCATTGGCAACGCCGGGATGATCGGAAATAGTGGAGAGATGTAGATAAAGTGTAAATTGGCAGATAGCGGTGGGGTATTTTAATAAAAGAATTTTATCTTCAGGGGTTCAAGCATATTATGATAAACTCGTATAGAATTTTATTATACACAGACAATTTTAAAAATGACAAACGTCATTTTTTAAAATGAAAAATGTTGTAATTTAAAATGCAAGTGTATGAGCTATAATATTAAAGTTCGAGTTTAAAATGTGCGTATTTTGGTTATTTTTAAAGTTCCAATTTTTAATTTTGACTAGGTATAAATCAATTTCTTAATTCACGTCGCGGTTGAAAAATCAAGTTAGACATTGAAATGTTGTCAAAGGACAGAAAATATATTAAGAATCTTTCTGTATGCACAAGTTTTGATTTAGAGTAAAAAGTTTCTAGAGAGAATACTTTGTTTTGGTATAAGTAATATTCTTTTGGATGCATGCTTTTGGAGGGTATTGGTGTGTGAAATTATATGTGCAGAAGGAAAGATTACTTTATGACCGAGATTGTACAAGTAACAGTCTATAAATAACACTCTTTTTGCCAGAAAAAGTATTCGATTCTATTATATCATTAATCATCATTTAGTATTTATTTATTTTTATTTTAACATTATATTTGCGAAATTAGTCTGAACGAATTTGTTTGCGAAAACTTCATACAGAAATACTACGATTAATATAAATAAAATGTATAAAACATTGTACAATTATGAACAATGTTTAGTATAATTAATAATAATTTATTAAATTAATAAAGTATAATTAATAACTTAAAACTTATAATTCAAACTTTGATGGATCACCTATGGTTTTATTTCAATGTATTAATAATTTATATTCTTTGTGTACTATGAGACGTTATTCTTTTATGTCCGACACTGAGTATTCGTTTGGTCTATTACAGATAAAAAAATCAACGTTTTTAAATGAATTCAATAATTTGTTTATCTCATATAAAAATGCACCTGTAACACACTTTTTGATGTATTACCTGATCTGAGTCTTAGCTTAAATTTGATTTAAGGTGATTACCCGTGGAAGTAATCATACATCTACATCTATGCTATACAGATTTATATCGAAGTATTCAAATTTCATCTGAGCTCTTTCGGATTTAACATGCAATCCGAATTCGCACTAAAGTATCTTTTTTACAACGTCTCCATATCAATGCACCAAACAAATTATTTTCCAAGAAAAATATTGCAATATCAAACCCACGCAATATTTTTCGATTTATTCATACCAGAACTACCCCGTAATATATATTTTCACAGAGGAATCGATTCAAAACTGCTCTTCAGTCTCGGTTTGCAGACCTTCTTTATTCAAGTTTACTTCTCACGCAACACCGGCCGGTGTCCATCGTCCTTTTCCCTCTTTTTTTCTTGCTCCAATAATGGCCCACGAAAACGCTCGTCTCAAAAATTCTATTGTTCCCTGACGATTATATAAGAGGCAGAAAAAACGCGGATAAACAGGTCTTAAAAAAGGTATGCGTCTACCTGTTCAATCCGAGACCCGCCACGACTTTTCATCGGCACGCGCTGCTGCATTGGGGAACGCACGGGTCGTTAACAGTACCACCCTCTTTTTCTATCGCCCGTCCCCCGCCTCGCCATAACCGCGCCAATTATTCATTAAGACGAAGGAAACATGCGCATTGTTTATGAGCGAGCGCAGACGCGCACAGTGCGCCGGCGCGTAATATTCTTATAAAATCTCGCGAATTCATAATCCGCAGCCCGATGATTGAATTTCTGCGCTTTTTTTGGAAGGTGAATTATTCAGGCTATGAGTCTAAACAGACGAGTCATGCTGTATTAATATTTTGTCTCGGTTATGCTGGAGGAAAAGAAGATTGTGTTTTAAGGAATAATTCTGGAGAGAATTCTTCCATGAGGGAATGTTACGTTCGCGAATCTTAAAATGTATGATATGCATTTAAATTTAATTTCAGACATTGCCTGATTTATTTCAGTGTATTTAAGGGGCGACTATAAATTGAGTTTTATTATAGATTTCGTAGAATTTTATTACAGATTTGGCATGAGTGGTGTATGCGGAAATTTCCATCTCCAAAAAAAGTAAATGCGCTGATTCTTTTATCTGAAAAAATTGTAAAAATTGTATACGTCGTCGGATAAGAAAACTCGAAACCTAACCTAAAAGACTGTAGTTGATTGAGAAAATGCGTTGCGAATTTCGCCAAATGTCATTTTTAATATTCACTCTTAACTCCAGAGACGTGTCGATTCAACTTGACTTTACCAACAATTTAAAATTCACATATAAATGTCACCATCCACTTCTCTAAACCCATCATTAATATTACCCATTCATCCCACATTCTTCGCTCATCCACCCGAAACTTCGTAACCTTTACACCGAATATTGCATAATTCTACTTTTTCTCCGCTGAAACCACCACTCCGCCAGTTCATAAAGCCAGCTTCTCCCATCAGACACAATTTGGCCGAGGTTGCAAAAAATTTCACAACCACCGCCAATAACGCGCGGCCCATAATCTCGAAGTCGCGATCCTCGAGTCTGGCACGGATTTGTGGCGTTCGTCATGTATCGATAGTAAGTTTTTCCGCGGTGAAAGGGGAATCGCGCGGAGATGCCGCGCGGTTGCGTGTTTCTCGCGCCAGCATACTTTTCCGCGCAGTTCCTACTTATTGGCCGTTCGCTCGCACCAACTAGGAAATGTGCCGAACGCGCGGCGTGCCACATTCCCCCTCGACCGCATTGTTCCCCCGCTGTGAATAAACGGAAACGGGATCGTGCGAGCGCAGCCGCCAATTTTCTAGCGCTGACTCGCCGGCCAAACGAACGGTCCGAAAGGTCTCCGGGAGACTCAATCATAGGCCGCGTTTTCTTCCCGATTTGGCTTCGGAGATTTTGATTTCGTCGACGCGGGAAAAGGGGTTAGCGGGAATAAGGTAAACGTGTCTAATACTGCCCCAGCGAGTGGCATGGATGATTAGGCTCGGTGCATGCGCGGATAGGTCAGTGGTTGAAGGAAACGCCAGAGGATGGAGAGGTGCTGATGCAGATTTTATGAAAGTTGTTGCGGGATTGCGGAGAGATGAGAAAAGTTGAGTTTGTGGGTTGGTTGAATTTAGTTGCATTTTTTTGGTTCGGGAAGAATTGGTGAGTGCGATTCATTTAGGGAAATAGGTCAGGTCCAGAGAAGTGGGTGGGTTAGTTTGAGAGAGAGGCAAATGTATGAAGATTGGAAGAGAAACAGTGGGATAGATTGTTTGGTTATTTATGATTAATGTTTATATTCGTATGTTTTTCAAAGACGAGTCAAAGTAATTTTTGCTTTTGGTCGAATTGAAAGATAAATTTATTGTAATTTGTAGTTAAGATGATAACTTGGATAAGAATATTACTATTGGTATGCAAATATTATAACTAATGATTTCACTTAATTTTTTATCAATATTATTCATTTCTTAATATAAATTGGATTAATTTGTTGTAATACTTTATTCTAATACATGTGGTTAAATTGAATAATATTAACATAATATTGGTAAAATCAACCAAACATTTAGTTAAATCAATTAAAATTTAACTAAAACCATATGTTTTAGTTATAATTAACTCAAAAAAATTCGATTTTTTGTATTTATATCAACCAATGTTTCTCATTTTCTCATTATTTTTACTCAATTATTGAATACATTGTTTAAACAATTGTTTGCGGTTAGATCAAATAATCAAATTATAGAAGATTGATATACCGAGTGGATTATTTATCTCATTACGAATACAATACAAAATTAGTGAGCTTTACTGTTGGAATCATTTGAAATGAAATATTCGCACGTAACGTGTTATGTGCAGTTATTTTCCGGTGACTGACAATGATCGATCAAGTATACTGACAAGGAACAAAAAATATGTTAGCATTGTAAAAGAACTGCATTTATGATTTTTATTTGTAAAGGAATCAATTATTTCATTTAGTATGTAATTTTTCACAAATATTTCCATATGGATAGTCACACTGAGTATACCTGTCTATCTGCATGGGTAATATTATGAACAAAAATATATTTCGAATGTAGCTAAAATTAAACAAGTTTAGGCTGAAAAGAATAATTCGTATCGTGGAACGTATATTACGTGAACTAAGAATATATTTCACTGCACTGAATAAAATTAAAAATCATGCCTAAAACTAGTTCTCGACGTTTTTGTTTCGTATATTCTAATGCGTAAACCAGAGTTATAGGTTAAGATTGTGCACTATGATTTACGCATTATGCATTTTACAGAGGTGGAAATGAGAGGCAAAAACGTCGAGGTTTAGTAATCAAGTACAACTTTCGTCCATGAGAATGTTGATTAGGGTATAACATTTAAACTTTTAGAGTGTTTCTATTATTAGTCACTGAGATATTAACATGTTTAATCTCTATGTATTTTGGAGCACGAAAGTACTATAATTTGCAATTGTTTTAGAAACAATGTAATTAAATAATGCAATTATCTTACATTAAAGAATGCAAAATAAGACTAATTAAGAATTTAAATAATTCAACGGTCAAGATACAAACATGAATTAAAACAACCAAACTAAAAACACTAAAAAAAACTCGACGAAAAATAGGAATTATTTTCCAACATTGATGTTCTACGCATAACATCATATGTTTATGTTATACGTAACCTGTTATTTACTGGAGTATTTTCCGGGGAGGTTAGGTTACCAACTGAGATACAACAGCCAATTAAGTAGTGCTGTGAAGGGCTACTATGCTATATTATCAGCTCAAGGGCTATGAAATGATATTATCAACATCAGCTATCGACAATATTAGCTTCCAGCAACAATGCCCATATGCCAAGCGTTCAAACAACAGCAACTATTGAACCGTAAAAACCAGTATCATCTCTGATCGTGCTATAAAAAAGTAACTGTTTTTATCTCGAATGCACCAGGTAATTTGTGTCGATTCAATCGACCGTTAAAGAAAGACATTTTTTGTACCTTTTAAGAAAGCACTTCCTACTTTTCCACAAGTCATTGATTTAAAAATCGTAAATAAGCACTTAATGCATTTTTGAGCTGGATTTCATTTACAGCCGTCGTAATAGCACGTCAGTACGATTGCCAACCTTCCATTACCGTAACAGTATATTACATTTGGTCCAGTTAAAAACTAATTACTTGGTCATCCCGTTAAAAGTATAATTGCAGCTTCTAACTTCGATGATTGTACATTCCGAGATCGCAAAACGAATTCGAAAGAATCGCTGTACTTTTTCAAAAAGCTATCAGCTGCAGTTTCACCAAAACTGCGTTTTTTATTCGAGAACAATTTTTCTCGTAAATAATTACCGGAAGCAGTAAATTAACCACACTTATATCAAAACGATCAGCCGCAATAAAACGCGAACATCTCGTCCAATTAATATTCGGAGTTGTGCAAACTCCGTTATACATTCGCGTTTAGTTGTCTCATAATTTGCGCAAAATTTTACTCTTGTATTTGTGCCCAATAATTCATGCTTCTCTTCGCGAAAGTATTAATATTTTAACGACGCCTATAAGTGTCTCTAATGAAATTTCTTCATACCGCGAAATCGACGTTTAAACATTGTTCATCGCGAACGTCGCTGCCTTATGTAACATAAATGTCGCTCCCACAATAACATTTTAATAACCCGAATCGCTTTTCTCTGTTTCAGGTGAGTTTCCCCGGTTTTACATTCAAACCAAATAATCGAACTTTCACGACGACAAGGTATGCACTTCTCCACAAAAACCGAACCGGCAAAAAACTGGCCAATGACTTTGCGAAAATACGGACTCGCGCAAAAAACGCGCAAATGATTGCGAAAGCGCGCGAAAAATGTTATCAGTCCGGTTTCTTCGAAGCGGAATATAAATATTGATTGCTTCCACAATTCAAGTGCACTTTCCGCCGCTTGTTTAGTCGCTCGTCGAAATCGAGGTTCATCTCTGTTCCATCTCTCTCGCGGTGGATCTTTGCGGGAATGCGGAATGCACATTCCGCTCTCGCTTACGTAACGAAGAATTGCACCTTGAACGATCTCGCCGTTTTCTGATTCACCTTTTCATTAGAATTCTTCAATTTCGAGATAAGCATTTTGTTGATTTCAATTAAAGCGCATCCGGTCGCGCGGTTCGGACAATCGAGAGGCGAAACCACGAATCCCACGATCCGCCTTGCGAGAATGATATTGTAGCTTTTGCGCGTTGATTAAATTGTAAATGACATGCAAATTTCGGGTGCAGCCAGGTGACGAGCCGTTCGGAAATGGGAAAAAAGGGACGAATCCGGGAAGCACGTTGATCGGCGGACAAAATAACGTTTGCGCGCGGAAGTTGGCAAAACGAGGAACAGAAGAATACGAGTTGCGATAATTGCACGCCTGGCATTACGTAATTCTGGCTGAAAAGGTCTTACATATTTCAAGAGGCTTATGACACATTGTGACGCTTTGAAGGCTCGGACGGTTTGCCGTGAAGAATATGCATTTTATTTAATTGCAGCTCGGCGCAGGTTTGCGAACGTTCAGGAAAGATTTACGTGGTCGAAATAAAAGGAAACGCGAAAACGCCGAAACTTTTTTCGTCGCGTGCAAATTGTTGTTGTAATGGATTGCTGGAGAGGTTTATTTGCGATTTAATGTCTGCGCGTTTTTTTGGAGGAAACGAATGCCGGATCGGTGTTAATGTTTGTTCGACAACTTTTCGGCTTTCGGCGAACCTTGGCGAAGTCGCGATTTTGACCACGTGCCGATGCAATCGGGTCGTTGATATCGTGCGCATATTTTCTGCACAGTCAACTGGCTCGAGAATAGATTCAAGTTAACCTAAATCAAAGTTACAATACATACCGGGACGGCGAAAAACCAAACGCCGCTCGAACGATTGTCAACAACTTTTGTTTGTTATTGCGGTTCGGGCCATTGGATACGTACGATAGGGATTTGATTTTTTTGTGTGATGGAATCAAATGAAAGGAGCGAGTTGGTCAATGGAGTGTTTTAAATGTCAGAGGAATAAAAAAATGGCAGTGTATCGAGAGAAATGGCGTGTGACATTTTCAGGATTTGGAGATTTCTTTTTTGTTAGAATTATTTCTGGTTATTTCTCGTTGATTTTAGCAAAATGAGAAAATATGCAATTTTAATTTTGTTTCCTTTTTATGTGGTTTGGTAAATTTAAGGGATTAAAAGCGACAGGCGAGGACAGTAAGTTGATTATAATTTAACAACAAGTGGTCGGTGGCCAGTTCAGAATTCAAATGTAGCTATTTATAACTGTAACAGTCGACTTGTGTATGTATTTTATATTTTGTAAAAAGGGAATACAAAGGTATTTAGAGCGTCGAAAAGCGTACATTAAAACTGAGAAGTTAAGCAATGTAATATTTCTTTTGAAATGTAATACCATTTATGTTCCTTTTCTGTTTCAAATTTTTTCGTTTTACAGTTTATTTGCTTTGTTTACAAATTAAATTGTTTTTATTTATTTCGTTCATATTTATTATTAATTCATATATTTATTTTTATTACACATTCACATAAGATATAAAAAGAAAAAATCTGAATGACATGATTTTTTATTTATTAAACTGAGCTTAAATAGTACGATTGTAAGCTTACAATTGTCGGGAATAGATAGAAAGAACATAAGTTCTTTCACTTGTAAGTGAAACTACACATCAAAGAGCACTTTGCATTCAAAAGAAAAAAACTCTAAACTGTATTAAAGGAATAGTTAATTAAAGCATTAACATTTTTTAGCCACAAACTCCTTTTAAAATATTGATAAAATATTATTTTAAACAATTCTTTATTTGTCATATTTTCCACATTCCCACTATTTTTCCTTTAAACTCGTTGTCAAGAATAATTATATTATTTAACACAATAACTTCACATATTTTACAAACGAATGGCTAATTTAACAGAATTATTACTTTAATTTTGACTTAGTGCCAACAACGACATAAATGACATACAGTATTAATGCAATGCTGTCTTTTTAAAATCATATGTCCATTCTAAACGTGCAATTTTAGAACACATCTGTTGTTTTCTTCAGCCCTACAAAACAAACAACTGCATGGTGACAGAACTTGCATAATTCTCTAAAATGTTATAAATAAGTTACAAATGACACAAAATCAGAAACAAATTTCTCCCAAAACCAACCTTCAACAATTTTAACGAAGTGCAAATTCCCTCTTTTTTCAACCCGTACCCAAATCCATCCGCCCCTAACAATTAGCAACGAACCAACACGAACTCATCAATCTCAAAACTCAAAACCCAATCGACCGCCGGTAATCGTGGCGCCGACGCTAATTGCGCGAAATCGTGTTACTTTCGTCCGGCGAAAAAACGCGATTGCCTGGGAAAACGGTCCGATCCGTCCGGCCGCGAATTGACGTTCGTTCGGCCCTGCAATTTTTTCGCCGGATTAATTGCATCGCAAATTACAACTGATCAAGTCTCATTAGGATTCGCTAACTATCAGGAATGTTCATCAGCGGTCGAGTGTAGTCACGGTTGGTCGCGATTGAATTTCTCGTATCAATGACAGTGTTCCCGGCGATCGTATTCGGGGCGTTACTACATCTGTTCCAGATTCAAATAACTGCACACAAGCCGAGTTCAATAATCCGCAAGGTCAGCCTGCAAAGGAAGTCCAATTATTGTGATCGAACGCAAAAGCAATCTCATTTTTAATCGCAATGGCTTGCGCAAACTTCGCGCATTCCGATGGCTCGTCGTAGTGCGGAAAAGCGGGTCGCATTTTTCAGTTTCGCCGCTTTTTTGTTTGTTGGTACGACGTCGCGTTTTATTGGGGTGTAAATCGCGAGAAATTATTGGTCGCTTCGCAGGCGTTGTTCATCTTCGAAAACCCCAGGCTAACGAGCCGGGAGTGTGCCAAGAAAAATGGCGGCGTTTTTGGCGCGAAAATTGCTAGATAAATGACTTTATTGGCGCCCAGTAATTTAACCGTATTCAATTACGGGTTGCGGGTGAGATATGTGCGGAGATAAAAAGTCGCTCTTTTCTTGCCATTTTTCCGGTGAAGCGACAACTCGCGAGATAGTGCTGAAATTGGCCGGATTTCATTTACACATTTCGAATTTCGTGTTGGTAGTAAGGACATGTGGTTAGTCGCGAATTGATATAGTTTAATTACTGCGGAATGGCGCATTGCATTCAGCGGTCGAAGTTAACATATTTGGGGATTACTACAGCGCTGCTGGCAAAAATGTAGTTGAGTTATTTAACGACTGATTGGCTGATTTGAATGTTGTTCGTTCGATGTATAATGGTAAAATGCGAAATTCCGTTCGAAAAAGCATTGTAAAAAGATGGTGTTCAATTTAAAAATTACACCTTTTAAAACGGAAAGCGTTTTCCAATATTAAGTGTATGTAATTTAGGATATACATTTTGGGGTAACTGGTCGACATTCGATTGAACGAATTTTGGAAAATGTTCACGCTTTTTTATGATATTGCCTGATTCGGAATTGTGTGCAGCCGAAACAAGCAAATTGGCGATTAACTTAATTGCCTTGCACTTGTTTCAAATCATATTTCTCTTTATTTCGAATTTCGTTAAATTACGAAATACGTTTATTATTATCGTTGTTATATACATTTGTTTCTCGACGAATTAACAGATAAACGTTAATTCGGATATTGCTTTTCAGCAGAGGTGCAAAGTGTAAAAGTAGGACATGAAAATGTTGATGTTATCTCGAATACCAAAAGCAACGTTTTGAAGCCCGAACTGAAAGTTGGGATGATTTTTTTCTGCGCGACAAATGTTTCAAATATCATTTCGTTTCGTTGAAATAGGTGAACAGTTGTACAGGCGCGTGGAATCAGATTACAGTTGTCAATTTTGGTTACTCCGCAAACGTGTTATATTTATTACGCGGACATGTAAAATTGCTCGAAATGCATGTTCTCCGTTATCGCCAATTGTCCTGGATGGAATTTTTTGTTTCCTCCCATTGCGGTTCTTATTGATTTTGGTCGGCGACGAAAAAGGTTCAAAACTTTGCGTCCGATAGATCGACCTTTTCGATTCCCGAAAACCAGCGTGAAATTGAAATGCCGAATTTTCTCTATGGCGACTCTCGGTGTTTCCATGGAAAATGAGTCGCGGACTCAGAACCGCGGCGGCTAGACAGAAATATCGATTGTTCCCAAGCTTCGAGTAGATGTGTATAATTTTGTATTTCTCAATGCGTCATTTCGGATAACCCCAAATATTATTCAATATATGCAATGAATATTGTATAATTTTGCGCTTCGAGGTGCGTACTGGAAAGTGAAAAATTTTTTCCTCGAAATTAGCACCATTCTAGGCAATATGCGAGACAGATTTTACGATGCGAAATATGTCCCTGGACAGAGGAAATAGGGCACAATTTCTTGCACGAAGAGCGAGCTTATGCAAGAATTTTTTGCCGATTAAGAATCGGCCCGTTTCACGTTTTCCTTATCGCACTTGCGTGCCGTCGTTTTCTTATCGCTATTCGTGAATTGCATATCAGCGAATTTCGAATTCCCTGACAAAAAGTTACGAATTTGAACGAAGTGCTAATTTGATCGAAGCGAAATTCGGAGTTTTGAATCGATTCGATGGCGGTGACGGAAAATCGATGGCTGGAATTATTATCGGTTAGATGTTAATTACGATTACGTCGTTTTTGGTTAACATGTAAGTCACGTTGATTTGCGGGGATTAATTAACTTTTGTTGTAAATAGACTCGTTTCAATGAGAATTGCGAAAAATGTTGGAAATCAATTGATGACGTTCATTCTGATTGTTTCACAATGTTTAAACGTGATTCAAATAGTAAGTAATTTTATTTGCGTATTAAAAGAAATGTTGTTCGATGTTTTTTTCGAAATTTAGAATTATGTTGGTATTCGTTACTAATGATTTCTCTCAACACATATAAATGTTATGAATTTCGAGTACCATCAAAATTCAATTATTCGTATTCACATAATCGCGCTGAATGAAACAAACTGTGGAATCAAAAGTTAATAACTGTGCCCTTTAATAAGGGATTAATTTTAATGTGCAGAATATTCATTGCAACGGATTCCTATGCACTGCAAGCTTTTCGTACTAATGACTGCGATTGAGATGTACTTAACGTACGGACCGGAGTCCAATCATGACAATGGTGTAATGGAATTTGATCTGATTCGATTGGTTCTAATATACTAGAAATTTTCGTCTGGTATCCACGAGACATGAATTAACCTAAACCATTTAATGTTAAATATTGTTCGCGAAATTTCTGACAAACCGATAAATTATTTTTCGGAAAAGTTCTTATTGAGTGAAAATTGCGATAGAAACGCTTACAAATAAATCATATTCGATAAATTATTCAGGGTGGTCAGCGGATTGAGAAACTGGAAAAAGTAGGACAAAATCGGGAATTAAGCGACCAGAAAAAAAACAAAAAAAAAGGGAATTACAATCCCATATTATAAAAAACTGTAAAATTACAATCGGGTTTAAAGTAAGTAGACTGGAATATTACAGTAAATCTGTAATAATATAGCATACTTTAATTTTAAATTTTAAATAAGTAAAAAGTGAATTTTTAGAAAATTTTTATATAATTTTAAAGTAAACACATTGTAATTTTACACTTTGCACTGTAAACGTTTGAAAACGTTATGAAAAAGAATCGAATTTTATGTAAAATTCGTTTATTCATTTCAATACTTCAATCGACTGTGATCATAAATTCAAATCTTGATAAAGTACGTAACCTTTGTTTTTCGAGATCTATGAAAAATCGTGACTTCAAGATCGGTAACAAGTAAACCGTCGAACTGAACTTACAAATGAACTGAAATTCATTTTACAGTTCTACTGTAATTTTACAGTTTTTCTGTAAAATTACAGCGTATTGTAGTTTATGTATTGTAATTTAATTTTTTAAAGGCATTTTCTAATTCTTCGAAACAATTTTTTTTCGATTGTTGAACATATTTGATAGGTGAGACTCTTTAATAAAGTAAAAAAAAAGGTTTACAAAAATTCTCAAAAATTGTGGTATAAAAAACTGATTTGGGCATGACCGAAAAAACGATATTTTCCCAGGGAGACCGAGGTAATAACTGGGAATTCCAAAAACATCTATGGCTGGCAACCATGTTAATGTCGAGGAGAGAAATAAATAATAATTTGGCCAATTAAAATAATAAAGATTTCAAATCTGGATTTGTACTTCTCGTAAAAATGTACATACTTTAAAATAAGGAATAAAAATAATTTCGTGATTCATAAATAGTTGTTTTTGTAGGTATCATCGATTTTTTCTTGAGCGAACTATTGAATGATTCTTAAAATAAAATTTAAAAAGTGTCGTGTCGTGTCGAGCATTCGCAATACAATAGTACCATTTACCGAAACGTGCACCTCAGAAATGAATTAGTTAAATTAATCGACAGACACCGTTATGAATTTAAATCATCATATAATTTGGTTCGAGTGCTGTATTTAATTGACTCTCATTCGGAACACTCGCTATTCAATTTTTGTCCCTAAATTCGCGAGGCCGAATTCGTGAACGGCAACAATATGAGCGCAATTCCATCACAAAAACTAATCAGCTCGCGATTCGTCGAATGTGAAAATACTGCACTAATTTTATTAACAACCAAACTTCAATAATTCCGCATTCACTAGATAAACCGTCATTCGAAATTCGATTATGAAACAGTCCGATGGATTATTCGGTGATTTTCATCGAGAATATACAATTTTTAATAAAACTGTTTAATGGAAATAAAAACTCGTGAGGGCGTAAAATGAACGATCAAATATCGCAACGTTTCGATTATTTTTTATCAAGTGTATCGAGTTGTCGCGATTTGGCGCCTATCGTCAAGTCGCTTTTGGCGCGTTTCCACGAACGAACAGTGACATCGCGATAGAACGTGTTTTGGTAATTTTGTTCCGCGTACAGCATCCGTTTTGTAGGTAGCTGTATGTCGCACCTCTTTGCTTCATGTCACGTTTTCTTACTACGGGATCGTAACCAATTATTAGCCCACTTTGAATCTGTTTAGCATTTCCGTATTATGCCCTGTATTACCTTGAACCATCGTTTCTAATTTATTAACAAAAAGGATATTGCCTCAATTAGTGGATAGTTGTTAATAAATGGCAATTTGGGATTAAATGATTATTAGCTTTGTATGAATGTAACAATGATGATATTTCTGAGTAGAACATTTTTACAAATAATGTTACATTTGCTTCGGTAAGATCAAATTTATTTATTTATTTCATTCTGTCGAGGGAAAATCTCCGGAATACTGTTTCAAACCAATGTAACATTAATTTGCCTGTTTATGAATATAATGGCGAATAATTGGTCGGACTGCAAATAATGTCGTGTATAATTTGCACTGACACAGTTTATTATGCATCAGCTTGCATTTCTCAAATATCTGCACAACGACGAAACATAAACAATTTACATAAAATACTAAAAAAAGTAGCAGGTGCACTGAGAAAACTAAGTGGTAAGAATCACCACTTAAGTGGTAAAAGTCACTATTTCAAGTGGTAAAGCGTTATTATTTGAAACGGTAACTTAAAATATATTTCATTTACAGTATTAATGAACAATTTTTATTAAAAAATTCTAGTAATGTATCTGGAATG
>JABFPB010000940.1:0-29757 GCA_022817645.1 Ceratoteleas bidentatus
ACGAATTAACTATTTCCGGACGAAATATTAAATGGAATTGTAGTTAAATCAAATGAATATGAAATATTATTATATAATGAGTCATGACACAATAAAAAAACAGCATATTTAGTTAATAATCCCAGCACAAATAATGCACATTTCATGAATTGAATGTTAAATTCCACTAAATGCGGAATATTACGTTGTGAGTGGAATTTTTTCCACTGATGTTGTAAACTTTCGTAATATTTAACGTAACTTTCCGTTCAATTTAATGGAATTTTACGTATTTTTTTACAGTGTAACCTCGACAGGTGGCGCTTGCCAATCTCCACTGTTCTCTTAGTGTAGAGTGAAGATTGGTATAACTTCAGGGAGTAAGTTGAAAAATGTATGTTGAAGAAAGTTGAAGAATGAAAATTTCGATACCTGGTGAGAAAGATAGCGGAAAAACGTGAACGAAAAGATGTTGAATGTCATTTGTATAAATAATTGTAGTATTACTAAGGTTTTTACCACGCTGTATTATTACGTTTCCATAACTTCGATATTATCCATACGCTTTAATGAATCTATGGTGATTCTGCCATATTCATCAAAAGTGTGACAGTATCCCATAGAGAAATATCTGTGGTTTGCCAACCGTTACAATGGGCCTAATACTGGGCCAAGCATGGTAGCATTTCCTGGAAAACAGTCGGAATGAAACGCGGCTGTACTTTGGCCCAAGATTCATAAACAATCAGCCCAATGTTGATCCAACGATAACAGTTTGCATTGTCAAATAATAAAATCGACCGTCGGCACAAGCTGGGCCCTGTATTGGCTCATGCTTAGAGTTATTTATCTCGACAAATTACAAAATATATGTAAATCTGATGTTTTGTCAGGGTATTATGAATATAGTTATTCATCTACATATTTTATATTAAAATATTTTCTTGCAGAAAAAAGCTCTGAAAAAACTCTGAAAAACATAAGTTTTCGAAACTGGGACTTTCAAACGTTTTCAGATATTTTCAGAGTTTGCCAGAGTGTGTCAGACTTTCGGACTTGCCAATTTTATACTCTGACAATCCCTGAAAAACTGTGACAATCTGTCAAAATTGGGACCGTCAGAAGTTTTCAGAGTGTTTCAGAGGTTTTCAGAGTTTTTCAGAGATTTCATTTTTACTAGGGTTGTGTCAGGTAATTTATATTTCTTCCTCAGAGTATGTGATTTATTTAAGGTGACGTCAAAGCAAGGAGCAAGTTTGAATTTGCAGTTTAGTGCGAAAAATGCTGTTTCGTAAATTAAGAAAAATTAATGAGCAGAACAGCGAGGCTGTGACCAGCAAAAAAGACGAGCCACTTTTCTTAAAAATATGCTATTGATAATATTGGATCGTTAGTTCAAAACATGCGAATTTTCACACACATTCTCGCTCTGGTCAGCAAATTAACATTTGATTACTATTTTTCTCGCCAAAAGTGAATAGGAAATAATACAATATGACACTGTAACTCTTTAACACGAGATTACAATTTAAACTCCTCTCCTTACAATACGATTTCCCCCCTACGGTAACGACTTTTTAATTACCGAAGGCCCAGGGAACCCGGAATTCGTGTGGGATTTTTTCGTTGGAAGTGAGCGAGATTAACGAAGAACCGCGGTGGTTTCCGGGCCGCTTCTTTGGTAGGTTGCGGTCGATTTCCGGACGAACGGTCCGGGCATTTCGGAGGAATTCGGGCGGATGTAATGCGCGCCGCGTCTATTTGTCGGTTTAAGTGCGCGCCTCGGTCGGCGATACACGCTTCCTCGGAGTTATTTAAATCCGTCGGGGCATCGGCGCTTCGGCCAGCGGATTGGCCGGAATTGCGCTGCGGCCATTCCGATTGGTCGGCTGCGTCGAATTTTCTCCACAACGGCCATCGTCCATTTCAATGTCGCGACAATCTTAATTAAACAACGACACTGTTGTTGTTTGAAGAAGGGCGATCGATTTTCAGATCGGCCCGATACTCGCAGCAACCCCGCCATAAATCAGTAATAACGTGTTTCGTAAATGAGGGTCGGGCAGAAGAATTAGCCATATGGAGCGCCGGCGACCAGCTGATATTCCGACACACATTTTCTTTGACTTCGTGTCGCTCGGCGTGGGGACATATTTATACGTGCGATAAAAATCAATGCGATCGGCCGCGACAAGCGGATTCGCACGCGACGCCGAGTTTGCGGAAAGGCTCAGCGGCGCGCCTGATTGGCCGCTCGTTAAAATCGCGAACGTTCGGCCGAAAACGCGACGCCGCCGGGACCCTGCGGCAATTTCATTAGCCGGGAAATAACTCGATTGTCTGCGGATGCCGACTTATCTTCCTTTGCGGGACGTGTGCGGTACAGTTTGTTTCAATTACGCTTAAGTGCGGAGTTAAGATTGCAGAAAAAGTCGGTCGTGAAAAATGGCGCGGATAAGCCCGCGGGATTGGACTCGCCGTTGATAGAAAAGCCCGGACTTATCAATTCCAATTAGACGGGCGGAAGGGGCGCCGCGCCCGATGATATAATTATGTCTCGCAGGGTTTTCATACATATGTAACGCGGCCGACGAGTTACGTGCAACTTTTCCCCCATTGCGCTGACCCCTGTAGCCCCCCAAATTGAAGCGAAGGCTACACGAGACTAAGATCGCGGGGCGAGGGGGGACAGGAGCGTGTTCGACGTCGAGTCGCATGCGCGCGACCGATTTCCCCTCGTCAATGGAAAGTGTGTCCCGGGGTCCCTCGAGTCATTCTTTTCGGGTTCGGCGATTTTATCGACGATGACTGCGATAAGGCGGGCTGTCTGGAGCGCGACGGGCGGTGTTTTTTGACGTTTAATTAAGGCGACAGACGTTGGGCCTGCGTGGGTCGAAGTAGGCGCTCGCGATAATTGAATGGAATTGTTATTTCGCTTCATTTCCGGATAGTTGGGATTATGAAAAAGTTGCGTGTGGACTACTGTTTCGGTTGAATTGCTATTGGGTTTTTGTATTAATGCTTCGGTTGTGATGATTTGTTCCATATGTAATTGGCATTAGTTCGGACAAAACCGTGAAAAGAGGTCGCGCTTGTGTTTTAAACTAATAAATGAACCCGTCGGACGCATTTTCGTTGACCGGGCATTTTGAAAGACAATGATAAACGCTGTAAATTATTCCACCATATCGACGCCGCCCGTGAATGCTCAACGATTGTTCGGGCAAAATAATTGGCGGAATCGTTATTTTTGATGGAAGAGAATGGATTTCATCGAACACGTTCCCAGTCGTTTGACCCACTGTTCACTTCGAATCCCGACTTATCTTCATCTCAAATTCGTAATCGTCAAAACACCAATTACGAAAAAAGCTCCCCAATCAATTACAGTGTACGAAAACTCGCTCGGATGCACTGCTAAATTGCCATAAAATGCTAAACTCCTTGCCGTTTCCCACACCTTCTCCAGTGTTCCCTCCTTGCTCGAACTCCTCTTTCAACTTGTTCGCTCTTCTTGCACAAAACCCTTCCCGGCACTCGAAACCCATAATCTCCAGCCCGTGCGTCCAAGCCATTCTTTTTACACGCAACCCTCGCCTCGAAAAATTACATACTCAAAAGCCTTCCCCTAACTGGGCCACGCGCAACCTTAGACCGTAAAACAATCCAAACGTAAACGCAGGTGCCCATCTCTCGACACCCGCGGCTGCTTCTTTCTAGAATTCGGGAGGACAATGAGGCCCCTTCGGGTGCGATAATCGGCCGCACCACGGGATGGCCATGGCCGATAAATCACGAGCCAATGGCGATGATTCGTCAGGCCGTTCGTAGTTTGAAAGTCGGCCGCAAACTGCTGACTAATGGCACGGCGCTCGTACGTGCAATTGAACAGCTGCGTTTCCTCCGACGGGGCACGCCGGGGTCGATACTGTAAACGCCGCCTCGGAAAGACGGTCTGTGTCGAACATATGGGCGCGCGGTGCGTGCACGCATATGCACGCCAGTCACGACAGAAATAGGCACGTGGATTGCGCGCCGCGTGAATGACTTTTACAACGCGGACGCGCGCGGCCGCACGTGTCCCACTTTACGTCGAATTTCACCGAATCGCGCGATTTCGTAACACCGGAAATGCGGCCGATCATCGCGCCACTAATTCAATTAGCGTTCGGTTTATATTAATAGCGCCGCTGTCATCGATTTTGCTCGCCGTCGACGTCGAGCTGCGACGGACGTAACAATGCGAGTCGCAATTTCACCGACGACGCGACTCACGTCCGAGGGCCGTCGTTTTCGGGGGTCCGAAGACCACCCGAAGTCATCGCCGATCGATACTGGTGCTCCGTCGGACTTTCGTTTTTGACGACCTCTCCATTTCGCAAAACGCGTGAGCAACAAAAACGTCGGCGCGCGTCAACGCTATTGATTTTCGATGCAGCGCGACATTTCGAAAAACGCCAGGCCGATCGGCGACTCTAATCGCTAGGCGATTTACGGCCGGGAAACCCGACGGCGCCGCGCGAAAAATGCAACAAGTCCCGTCGCGCCGGCCGAAACGCCACGCCAAAACCCGTTCCGCCGTCGAGTCACTGTCCCCCAAGAACTGCACCTCTCGCAGACATTGCGCCGAAACGGGACTCACCATCGTGAAGTCGTTCCGACGCGACGGTATCACTTCCAGGATGTGAACCATTGGTAAAATGTTGCGTTCGCAGTTAGGCACACAAAGGGATCCACGGGCTACGTCAGCGTCGCTAAATCGGCATCGGCGCACAGCACGCGCGGTCAACACTTGGCGCGACGCACAGAGTTGCGAACAAGTTGAGTCCGCGAGACGGAACGCACGAGAGTCCCGATCGGAGTGTCCGTCGTCGAGCCGGAACCGTTCGAGCGGCTGCCGTCGGGCTGACTGGAGCGACGCGGAGCGGTGCGTTGCGTTGCGCTGAGTCGTGCGGAGTGACGGTGGCGTGCGGCTCCGCAGGCAGAGAAAGCTATAGATAAAAGCCCCAACGCAGCTCGTCCGCGACTGATTCCCCAGGCCTACACGCACCCTCTAGTTTTCTCCCCCTTACGGTTGCCGTCCCAACCCACCCGGCAACCCCCGCTGCCGAGCCCTCTACTACCACCCTTTTGCCGAGTCCCTCTTATCCCCGACAAATGTCCCCTCCTCGGTCTACGCACCCCCTCCCCGCCCCTCCCCGCCACCACCGCCGCGAGAGAAGCCCACGCACCCTCCTCCGAGCTTCGACCTTGTTTCCCTCGCCCTGCTTCTTCGTCTTCGCGCACCCTTGCCGTATCACTCGGTCAATCAAACCTCCCCGGGAATTCTCGCCAATTCGCTCGCGCGCGACTTTTCGTCGCGTTTCCGCGAACGCGGGGCGCAGCACGTGCTCGATACGTGTCATGGTCAAGTGCGCGGCCGACGCGCAGATTTTCCTGCGGAGATTTTCGCGGCTTTTCCGGGGACCGATTTATCGAGCCGCTTTCCGGCGAGGCAGGTGGCGGGGGAAATGTAGGCGGGCGCGCGCTAATCGGAAAATATGGTCGAGGAAGGCCATCGGGGGTTGCCGGGATATTTACAGCGCCGGCGGTTAGGGCTGCGGACTTTTTGGACGCTAGGCGAGGCCCGAGGTAATGGTCCCGGGTCGAAGGAGAAATTTCGACGGTCGAATTAGCTGAGTTATCGGCGCGGGAGTTGCGCGACAGGGCCTTGCGGAATATCACCGGGCTGGACGGATTTACCCCTAATTAGGGGGGTTCCAGTAAATCCGCGAAGTGAATGTCTCATCAGTGCGGCGCCGTTTTTTTTCGCGCTCATCAAAATACAAGACGTTTCATTTGAACCGAACGACGCTCTGAAATCTCCGGCATTTCGTGGCGCCGCCGCACGTTTTCATTTCCGTCACACAAATTCTTCGCTCGTAACCTTCCAAAGGCACCGCCAAAGCCAAAACTCCGACATTTAATATTCTCCAGTAGCCTGGTTTGTAGATTAAAATGGAGGAGCGAGAAAAAAAGTTATGCGTGAGGCTGTAAAAGGGGGCGCTGCGCGCGCGTGTGTCTGCGAAACATTTTAGTGAGGGGTGCAAGAATCCGGCCGCACTATTCCATGGGGAACTGGGTCGCCTAATGGGGAAGCGTTCTTGGGTTTTATGTCTCTTCGCTCCGTTCTCCCTCCACTGCCTTGATATCCGAGGCACACTTTTGCGCTCCAAGTTTGCGTAGTCATTACGGGTCCGTCTGATCGATTGGGTTGAGGCTTTTGATGGCAGTCGTCTGGGAGTGGGGAGCCACCGGAGAGGGCTGTTTTGAAATAAATATCGGTGTTTATGACTTTCTGTAATGCACGCCGTCGCGCATGGTCGAGTGACTTATATGGACCATTAGAACAACCGGTGATATGTCGCCTTCGGCTATTGGACCGGGCAACTTTTTACGGGTAATTATTCATCCGGGGCGTTTTTGACACTTACTTCCTTCATGCGTCATGTTGTTCTAGGTCAATACCGCTGTTATACGGCCTGGCGGAGTCCGCCGCGTCTACGTTGTCACCCTCGATGTTCGCCGACTTGTTTCGCGCGGCCATTTTTTGCCCCGGAAACTTGTCCGACGAATTGTTTACCTTCGCCGCACAGCATATCGATCCGCGCCGATCTGTCCGGCTCGAAGGACCACTCATTATCCCGGCGACTGCGGTTTTTGCGACAATTTGCGCGGCTACTCCTCACGCTCCGAAACAAAATTATTATCCACGCGGCAATTACGCCGCGTCATTATTTTGCCGGCGTACGCGCGTATTGGCTTGAAATATTCCGCCTCTTTAAAGAAAGTTCGAGGAGCTCGCAATTACGCCGCACTATTCTCGTATCCGTAACGTTCACGCGATTGTAACGCGTCGTTCACTGTCACTGGCACTAGGATTAACGCTCGCATAATGAACGCCGCTTATAATTGTTCTAACTCTAATATAGACGGCGATATAAAAAAGCACCGGCGATCGATACGCGGCACCAGCGCGCGACTATAGCAAGCCAACTCGCTACAAAGTATCATCCAAGTTACATATTTCACGACGGAGTTAAAAAATAGGGGGAAAAAGCGGGAGAAATAAAAACGCAACACACGCCATCACTTATGTGGATATCGATCGCGCGGCATCATCGACGGACGCTTTAATCAACCCTTTGTTTCGCGTCGCGCGACACCGTGTAAAGACGGGACGCCATGTAACTTCGTCCAAGTTTGTTCCGAGTTCCGCTCACGATGAACTGACCATTTTCCAGCGAATTTCAAAGTCGACGGTTTAAGTTTAATCGATTTTCGACTCGGACGCTGCGGGCGAGTATCCGCGCAAAATCTTTTTTGGGTCAAGATTTCAGACCTTGATTCGCGTCCCTCGCTAAACAAACGTGAGTTATACATTTCGTTTCGATATTTTACATCCCGAAAACCGATTTGAGGAACCTTGACCTAAGCATGACGAAAGGCTTTTTCGTCCCATCGCGATACGGTCCCGAGCCGAATTTCCCATATTTATCTGTCTCCGCTGTCCCGTAAAATCCCTGCAAAAATGGTCGCTAATTTATCGGTCCGTCGTGCGCGTCCCTCTGTTTCAGCTTCTTGAGATTTCGAGGCCTCGACAAAAGCGAGCGGAAATTGCTGCCGGCTCTTTTGCAGACGCCGAATCCCTGGATTCCCCTTTGATGTGGCATTTCCGATAGCGGCGGATTTGGATATCGAGCGGAAACGACTACCGGACGCCCAACAACCTGCGAGAAAATGAGGATCGCGCGGCAGATAGACGCGTCGACGCGATCGTCGGCTTTGCCGAAGAATGTCCGCTCGGACGCGCGAATCCGCTGAGATTTTGCGGTGTGCAAGCGGACACCGAAACAGGCTTACTACGTGTTCACGAGGCAATATCTCGCGTCAGACATAACCTTGAAAAGACGGTAAACCGGGGATAATACGCTAAAAGGTACTTGCGCGTATATTTCCGCGTAAAATGTTACGTTACAGGTTATCCGTCGCAGTGCAACTGCGCGGTTATTTCCATGGGGCCGAATATTATGCCGAATGAAAACTGTGCGTTTATTGCTAGTGGTTTTATTTTGTCGAAAGGTTATGGCATCGTCGATCCTGTTGCAATCGATAGTCCGTCGATTCCTCCGGCGTTATTATATATTGGCTGTAATCGGAATTGATGCTTTTAATTGTGCAAATTGGCGGACGTCGGATGTCGTTGCAACTATTTCCCAGCGAGGTTAATGGGCGTGTTTGGGTGCGGATGCAGAGCGATATCGGAGTTTTGTTTAAACAATTTCGCGCTCGCCGAATCAGCGATGGTGATTGGACAAATTGCTGCCCTGACACCGTTTGAGACAATCCGGGTTTACTTGAATCCATTTCGATGCCTAGGTATGTCGGCTATTTCTCGAACAGCCAAATTCCGGTAACAATCAATAACAACAATCCGATAGCATCTGCTCGCATGCCTTATCAGATAGGGAAGTTTTTTACACCTGGTGAAAATTGATCGACTGTGTTCAGGTGGCTGCGTGAAACTGCTCGAAGAATTAATTATTCCATTTCCGCGCGCGAACAACAATAGTCGTGGTACGTGTGTACACCGAAATTCGCACCCTTTCATTCATCTTGCGCGAACAACTTCGACAAAAGGAATTAACACGCGAAATGAATAGCGCAATTATTGTGGGGGCGCAAATAAAATTCCGCCACGCCGAGTCTTAATATTTAGCCGGCATTATCTCATCGCGAAGTCGCGATTGATAATTGCGCGCGGTTCCAATTTATCTGTGTTACGTGTTTTCGTCGTCACAGCGAGGCAGCAAAATCGATAACCGTATTTGAATTGAAAGACTTCGGGGTGGAGATAGGGCGCAAAAAACGAGGAACGATGAAAAAGAAAGAGGAGAGGGGTGAAAAAAAAAAGAAATGATAAACGTGCTCTTCGCGAAACTGAGCAAATCGAGAATAATTTATTATTTTCGAGGAGCCGTCCAAAAGAAAACGCGAAGACGGCATAGGTAACGTAAAGTAAGCAGTCTCTATATTTGATGCTTATTTCCCCGTGCGTTCTGTAATTGCTTGTTACTCGAACTTTTGAGGGACAAGTTCGGCCGTTAAGTTGACCTATTTAACGGTCGACGGAAGATAACTGGCGTGACGCGCGAGCGTAGTGATGACGTTTCTCGAGCACGCACGGACACGAATTATTGCGAAAATTAAGCCATTCCTAAATATATCTAATAACAAAATACAAGGAGCAACAGACATTTGCAGTTATTATGCATTATGCGTATCGAGTAACAAGCGGATTTCATTGCGCAGCAGCGTGACGGACACCTTGACACATTTTCCGGTCCTCCGCGTTATTACAGGAGTTAACTTCATTTTTTCTCCTCCCATTTTTCCTCCCTAGTAAATTTCGAAATTTCATCGCTCATTATTTCGAAGCGATAACAAGCTCGTCAGGTTTCCTCGGTCTTATAATTGAATCGATAATTAGAAAATCGTCACCAACAAAGTGTGAAATTGTTGTTTTCCTGCACGCGCGACCGATGCGAAAATCATTCGCCGTAATTAAAACTCGACTATTCCCTCACCGTGCCACTGTTCATTCGCGTTATCATTCTTTTGCTTTTAATCCGACCCGCTCCATTATTATGTCTCTTTTTAATCATCGCAATCTGATTAATCTCGTTAAATGTGTCGCGACAATTACTTTTCACCGCAACACGCGACTTTGCGACGAAATTCATCAAATCCGATTATCGTCGCGTTTGTCTAGCGGCGAGCGCGACAAATGATCGCGTCTTTTTTCACCTTTCACAATCGACGTTTTCAACGAAAAATCACGCCGAAAAAGCGCCGCCGGCAGGCTTCTTGCGAACCTTTAGTTGGCCTGAAAAATGACGATCGACTCTCCCGCCGAAGACAGCGCCGAGTAAATATTTAACTCGCTGTGGTACATTTCAATAAGTACGCTCCATCGGTTATAGGTTCTCGGCTGTTACTGTGTCTATCGATTTTCTCGTCTACTGACGTCACGCACTATCCCAAAGTTCAATGCTCATGGACGAATGCTCGGTGACATCATTCCCTGAGACATGATTCTTCGTTGTGTACAGCAATATTAAAGAATAAACACGTATCCCATGTAAGCTGTCCTCCAGTCCGCCGTCGCGCCGTTCGAACTTCATTTTCTCCGCAGGACAGGCACTACATAACTTCCACCTAGCTCGCGCGTCCGATCCCACAGATAAGCTAGGTACACACTCACACCCCAGCGCCACACAAATAATTTCTCCGCCTTTGCAAGTAGTGCACGATATTTCAATATACCCGCGACGTCAATTTCGTTCGACAACATTTTCCACCTACGCAATTACAACTCCTTTCGATGACAATTCCGCAAATCCCCGGCCAAACTCCTTCGACGACGTTATCATTTGCAGACCCCCATTTATTGCGCTCCAATTTCCAATTTAACCCCGCGACTTTGTCGCCGGGAACTTTTCTCTTGTAGAGACACAGTTTTCAACGGCCCTCGCGAGTTCCGTCGACGAGACCCCCGATTCGTCGGTATCTCGATTCAGGTGGCTCTCCAGCGAGACAGCCCACACGCTGTCAGGATCGGGCGATTAAAAGCGCGCCATTCACCGAATCATCGGAGTCATTATTCGTCCTCTGAGAGCCGCCTGAATGCTCCGCTTCAGGTCTTAACGACGCCGCTTTCTCTCGGTGTACCTAACGAAGAGGTTGTACAGGCTGATGCGAGCCCAGCTCACCCTCGACTCTTCATAGCTGCACGAATCTTCGAGAGCGCGCGCGGGATGGTGACCGTGGGTGCCGAGCAACCCGCCATGGCAACCCACGGGGCTCCCTTCGATATCCCAGGCCCGCGATCAGCAACCCCATTGCGTAACGGCGCACGAAGCTCGCTTTCACAATCCTGCGGCATAATACCCCGTCGGAGGCTTAGCTCTGACCTCCTTATTCCTGGACGTGGCGGCAGTAACATCGTCGCTTTCGTTTCGCCCCCGAAACTGCCGGGGGAGCGAAGAGCGAGGGGCGCCGCTTTATCGAACCCGTTCATCGGAATGACCTTCGGGCCTACGACACTTACCAGTTTTCATGCCTGGATTCGGCGAAATGTCGCCCGACCCCACGCACGCCGACCCTTTTTTTGCTCCCGCGCCGACGCCTAGGCTGTATCAGATTTGGTCATTCCGCGGGAGATGTGCTTTTGTTTTCACTCGGTTTACAGCGATCGGGGTGGAGTTAGTTGTGGGGCTGCGGTCGGGTGATTTTTTGCGTTAGGTTAGAGCGTTTGGAGTTTTTTAGGCTGAGGGGGTGCGAGTGGGGAGGCATTTGGACGACTGTTCGGGGAATTCGACTTTGTTGAAGTGTCGAATTTTGAAGAGTCTTTCGGTCGAATATATGTTTTGGGACCCAAGTAAAAATTGTGTCCAGTTATTACAGGAGCAGAAGCTAGTTTTTAACTATTCACTGCCTACTTTAACTTTTCACTGCCTGAATAGGGAAACTAGTCAGTGTAACACAGTAACTTCCAAGTCACTGGCTAATTCAATTAGATTGCCATTTTTAAAATAAAACATACAATTGATGTGGTTAAATATGATTTTATCAAGTGGATTAAATCCTAGTAGAAATTCATTCCGGGCTGCAACGGGGCCCCGGCTAGGTCATTTCGGGCCCCATCGCGAGTGCTGGATCAGGGCCAGATCGATCATGTAACGCACCTTTCGGCCGGGCCCCGAATGCGGGACCTGACCGGGGAACCCAGCCGGGGCCCGGAGTGGGAAACCAGGTCTGGTCCCGGACAGGTAGCCAACCCAGAGCCCGAGTCTAATCGAGCTATGGAGTGGAAACTCGACCATCCGTAATGAATTTAAGGTTAAACAACAATTTTTTCGGGTTTATACTCCGGGGCAAGGTCTGGTTTCCATTCCGGGGCCCAGTCGACTTTCCATTCCGGGGCCGAGTCGGCTTTCTCGGCAAGGTCGTGTATTCGGGGCCTGGCCGAAACTTGCGTTACATGATCCATCTTGCATGGGCCCGAAATGTCCTGGCCGGGGCCCGGTTGCGGCCCGTATTGGCGATCACTTGACCCTCTCGTGCCACTATGTCCATGCGGTGTCCTATGTTTACTTGCAAACAAGTATACTGATTGCCGGGGTCTTATATACTATTGACCGAATAAATTGGCCGCTTGTAAGAAAGTATTGCGCACAAGGAAACCAACCCTGGCCCTGACTTCCACGCTCGTGCCCGTTTCGGGTGCTGTCGGGGAGCCCGGTCGGGGCCCGGGCGGGCTTGCGCGCTCCTGCCGGATTCGGACGCTGTCGGGGAAGCCCAGTCAGGGCCAGGGTCGGTTTCTTTATGTGCAATATTTTCTCACAAGCGTCCAGTTTGTTCGGCAGCTAGTATATAAGAATCGGGAAACAGGAACCATCGGGATTCCACGCAGGTGCCCGGCTTGGGCTCTGTCGCCGAAGCCCAGTCGGACTTCCGCGCTCGTTCCCTGACTCAGGCCCCCACCCGAGGCCACGACATGGCCCTGGTTGGTCTCCCCTTCCGGGCCCCGGACACTTACAGGGGCTGCCCGGAAAAATTTGTAGAAGGGAATTTTTAACAAACTTTAGACACTTTGTTACTAGAAAGCATTTTATTGGTGATAAACTATTTTTGCCGACACCGGGAATTGAACCCGCAATGGTCCGTCCGTGCGCTCCTGTTCCTGAGCCGCTACACCTCTTGTTTACTATGTTGTTTTTATGTACTTGAGTTAAACATAAACGACATCTTTTCTTATTACATTATTATATTTTATTAATTAAATATTTCAAACAATTTAAGTTTATAATATTTATTTGTATATAGAAATAATGACAGATTACAATATTCACTTTATTAACTAAAAATTTTATTATTTATTACAATTGTTACACATATTAAAACTCAACAAAGACTAGTATTCTTTGATTGTGCATTATTTACTAAACCAAATTGTTGAATTCAAAATATGATTATTCTTAAAATCACACTAAGAAAACTAGATGGTGATTTCTACTATTTAAACAGTGACCATCACAATTTAAATGGCGCTGACCGTCATCTCAGATGGTAACATCGCTTAGCTTGCGATAGCGAAATTTCGCTATTAAAATAGTAGAATTCGCTGTTTAAATGTGAACTTTCACCATTTCAAATATTATAATTGCCAAATGTCGTATTTGAGGTTATACCGGTGTAAACAAAACAAATCGAAAGATGTTGATTTATCGTGGAAATGTCATTTCTAATGTTGCTCAAATTTCTTTTATCCTATATTCAGAGTCTAATGGCATTGCCAAATCAAGTAATTAAACATTTACTTACGGAAAATGGACCAATATATGTAACGGGCCAGCTGTCAATAGTTCATCATCATGATAGCGGAACGCGCGTTTCGTTATTTAAATGGTGAAACTTTACCATCTTGACATTTCGCTATCGTGATTGCGCAATCTAGTTTTCTCAGGGCAGTAGATGTTTTTTTATTATTGTTAAATTATAAACAAAATTTAACATGATCTGTCTAGTCGAACTTTCCAATCCCTATCTAGTAACTGGATAGCTTAAACTGGATAAGTTTTACTCGTCTCAACTTTTACAGTAACTGGACAGTGAAACTACCGGAAAGTATTCAAGAAATAAGACATTTTGATAGATAGTAAAACTGTATATTTACCCTGTTACTAGACAGTTCAGACTAGACAAGTTGAACTAGTCACAGCTTTCTCAGTGCCTTGCCAAAACTGGTCACATTTTTATTTGGGAAGGTTTACGACACGTAGATTGCGAGGTTATTGGACATTTTCAATGGTTGGATTTCAATTACGACAAAAAAAACCCTTTCATTTTTCGTATAAACATGTGTCTCTTTAAATTTTGTAACCGATTAAGGATATTCACTCGCCAAAACGAAAATGCAATGAATTCAATGCAATCAATTTGAAAATCCGATTATTCCATTATTCCATAAATAATACGGTTAAAAATTCTGACAAAATTCAGACAATTTTATGTTGATTTAAACTATGTTCTGGTCAAATTTCAATGAATTCTTCGCATTTTCGTTTTGGCGGGTGAATATCCTTAAGCGATCACTGATCTGAGAATTAATATCTATATGAAATTAATGCAATTGAAAGTAATGCAATTGCATTACTCCTTGAAACGTACTACTGATGTAATTAATTTTTTAGTGTCTGCTTTCATTAGATTTTCATATTTTGTCTCGTAACGTTTATATACTACGTTGTTCCATTTCGGAACGTATTTAATCAGACATTTTTTAAACGGTTCCGAGTGCTTCAGCTGAAAGCGCGTATTTTGTTTTTAAATATTTCGCTTGATGGCGATGACGGTAAAGATTTAATGAAACCTGTTTAATTAAAACATGTGCTTCGAAGCATTTTTTGCTTTGGGTATCATTCAGTAAATGTTTTGTCATAATTCATGACGTTTATTCATACAATAGACAATAGTATTTCGCAGCGAACCCCGACAATATCATAAGTTAACGTTCTTCCTTTTTGTAACATTTGATGTATTTCTGAATCTACATGATTCATGCTTCTCTTTCATTGAATAAAACACCACATAATTATTACCGTAATTGTTAGTGTAAAAAATAAATCTCTATTCAGCAATTCAAATCCAGCATTTAAATTAGTTACAATTCAAATTTCGCTGACGGTTGTTCAAATATAACAATAAACTATGTATAGCTTCTATCGATGTACAAAATGTAATAAATATAGTATTACAATTAGCGTTTATAAGTAATCATATCACGCTAATTTATTCACAAATTAACTCTCACGAGAACTTCGTTTTTGAACAATAAAATTATATCACTGTTTGCAGTAATACAAGATCGAGTATCGCAATCGCTAAAAAGTACGTTAATTAATGCCGACTGTCGTGCGACGGGAGTTATTAGTAAATATTAATTAATTCCATATAATACAAAACCGTAAATTTTACAAATTAAACAAACATATTTTTCCATTTGCGGGGCATTAATCTGACATATAAATAATAAAGTTAATCGATAATTAAAATTAATTACACGTATCCATTGTTTACGAACGTAATGTTTGGCGTATACAATTCATTAAAATTCAATTATGGCGCGCAAACAGCAAGTCGGCGCAATGTAATTACGATAAAAAGCGCCATGAAAAATCCCAAACCTTGCCATCGCCTTTACTGGCTAAAAAGAAGCGCCGGAATCAGTACAACTAAAACAACCAATGAGACACCGCTGTTTATTTTGCATCAGTCCGGATTTAGTTAAATAATTACACGGCGTCGCCGGCCGCGGACATTATACGTCGTTTACCGTCGGAATCAAATATTTACATTTAATCGCGTCTTCATTTTATTTTCATACGTACAATTTAACAGTCATAATAATCCGAAAAAAGGCGACGTTAATGAAATGAAATGGTTTTGCATTGGCTTCGAATTTACATTTTATTAGTTATGTCGACTGCCGAGACGTCGGATGAAAAAGATGCATTGAAGAACGAATATCTCGGTTTTCGGGGCGAATGCGGAGTAGGGCGACAGAGCGGAGGGAATTAAATTTTACCGCCCGTAACACCAGGTGTGCTAAGGGACAGCGCTCGCCGAGACCGGCTGCAAATTACAGTGCAATGACCTTAATGTAATGACTTTGAAATTACGGCGTAATGTAATGGGCCGCGCTTCCACCGCGGATCGATTGTTTGACGAAAATAATACGCGATGATGTTTACTCGGACGCCCGACACTTTGCTTTTCGATGAGACACGAAATGGACGCGAAACCGAAATGGAAGCGAGCGATAAAGCGCGGAAAAAGTGTCGTAATCACCGTCCGCACTTTTGTCAACATTTTTTTCCTTTGAAGTCCGCCATCTTGAAACGTCGAGCCAGATCGGGACGTTCGAATGCGGCTCTGCTTTTACGAATATGCGTCCAAATCTGGGAAAAAGGACCCGTGAAATTTTCGAAACAGCTCGGTCTCGCCGGAGTCCGGCGAGAAAAATCTGAAAAAGCGCGCGGTGCATCTGTCAGCGCGACAAAAGCCGTACTTATATATGCGGCAGAATTGCAAATTGGCCGAACTTTTTCGTCGGCCGGTGTAACGACCTTCCAAAGAGTCTTGTTGTTATGTTTTGATCGAATTAATTCTGCCTCCGGGCAATTATTTGGACTTCAGGTGCGGGCGAAAAATGAACGCGAACAACGGCCGGTCATCTGGTCCATTTTCCCGAGAGCCAATTTTCCGCGGGCTGTTAAATGCGCAGGCCCTTTGCGGCATTAAGGGAGTTGCAATGAAAAAAGGCATTTTGCGGCGGAATTATGATTATATGGCGTTGCCCGTGGAGTCGCACCAGAACTGGCCCCCCGGAGCGGAAGCGCAGAGTGTTAATTTATCGTAACCGTGTCCGAGGTGGACTTGCGTGTGACTGCTGCTGGATGACGGCATTGTGCGGATCGGCACAATGAAGTAGCGGATGTGGCTTTGGAACACTAATGGCTGAGAAAAGAAAAACGGGGGAGGAAGACGAGAAACGGGAAAACAAAGAAATCGATAATAAAGTAGATAATTTACGGCTGGTGTTTTTGGGTCGCATGCATATAGGGGGAATTTTGTACATTGTTTTCGAGTTGAATTAAGCTACATGACGTGGAAAAGACGAGTTTGTCACTTGAAACTTTGTTGATGAAACAATTATTTTAGATGGGAGCTTAAATCAAAATTTTTTAGCATGTAGTATAGAATTATAAATATTTCTTATTTATTCTAGATATTTTTGTTGTAATAATGTGCCGTTTACAATGTAAGAGCTCTTGTAAAAGAAATAACAAAATGCGACCATTTTTATCTGATTTAAAAGGTGTCCCTTTAAATTGTTTTTTGCAAAGCAGACATGAAAACAGTGAAATGACGTCGATTTTGTAATACGAACTAATTGCAATTAATTCCGCTTTGAAATATGTACCCCGAGTGATTACTTAAAAGTGAGCTGACGATTAAGGTGAATTGAAGGAAATCACTGAGGGTGGTAAATTGATTCAACTATGGGAGCGTGGAAAGTTGTTGTTATTAACATAAGTAGCTTACGGGTTTATCGTCTTAAAATTTAAATGATACGTATCGCGAAAGGCGTGATTCTTCGCTTGATCTTGTGTTCATCATATTAGTTACCACTTTTCAAAACATTCCCTCGCATAAATTCACCAGGAAAACGCACATAAAAAACCATTTTTTCGCAATGCAATCTCCGCCCTAATCTAATTATCCCTCCACGACTAATTGCAGAACTAATAAAATTATGTAACCCGACGTCAAATTGACGTCGATCAATCGGCGATAATTAAATAAAAGAATCAATTAAAAGTCAACAGACCGCGAACGCATCGACATATTAATCATTTATCTTCCCCACTTGTTTGCACTTGTATCAGGCGTGTTGCGCGATCGCTCCGAATGGAAATATTAGGACCGGTCAATCCACGTTCTCTCAATTCTATTTGCCCACTTCCGTTCGGCTATCTTATTTGACGATCTCCAATTCATTATCCTCATACGATTATCGCGATGAATTATTCCCTCCGTCTTTTTCCTCCCGCCGCCCTCTTACTTCGTCCAAATAAAATATCTGCCTTTGATAAAATATAAATTAAGACGAAATGTACATGTTTATAAATGTATATAATGCTCGGGGGTCGGGGCGGGGCGGCGCTGGCAGGGGTTGGTTGGCGCGCGGCGGAAAAGAGACGCGAGTGATCGGAAGTAAGAAGGGCAATCGGGTGCCGGGCGCGTTGCGTTCGTGCGCGTTGCGCTGTTCCCGCGCTGAATTATTAAGACGCCAGCAGATCGATGTCACAAAAGGAAAGCGGCGGAGCGGCTGAAATGACGGGCTTTCGCGTCGATCGTAAATTATGCACGCGTACGTATCTGCTCGTGTCCTGCATGGTGGCGCGTATTGTCGGCTCCCCCCCCTCCCTGGCAACCTGCACGACCGAACGCGTGCGTTTTTTTACGCTCACGCGACGATTACCGGATCATCCCGATTTAATCCGCTGATCCTACTTTCAGACCGGGCGCGGGCTCATTCGGCAAATCTTTCGGAAACGGGCTTTGTTTCAGTCGCGGATCCATTGTTTCGGCCGAAAAATCGATGTAGATTTGCCGTTCGACGCGAATTAACGGGATAATAGAAGACGATGAGATATGTGGGCCATCGCATTTCTGAAATAATTTTCAAGTGTTTTATGAGTCAGGAAGAGATTGGAAACATTGAAGAGAAGTATAAATCTGGTGTTTATTTACATTTATTTTTGTTTTATAATAATTGTTTAACTAAGATTCGATAGCATAAGTAATATTTGTGAATTAATTGACTCATGGAAGTTTTGATATGAATTTATTTAACAATTTGTTTTCAATATTAGCTTATGAAATTCTTTTCCATCTTAGTAATTGAAAACACAAATTTAATATTAAATAATGCGATTTCAGTTTAATAATATAACAAAAATAAACAAAATCTCCTGCAAATTTTTTTTTAGTTACAAATAAAAAAACATACGAAGTTAAGTCATTTTCGATAATGAAATATACGACAGAGACTAAACCGACGAACGATGAGGGGAAATGGGAAGAAAACCGAACCGCACATTTTCCAATCCTTTCTACCAGCAAAAAGGGAATCGCGCGTCAAATTAATGGACACAGTTCGTTGATCTATTATTTGCAAAGAAAAAGATTCTATCACGTAAAACGCGACACCCGTATTTAGTTGAAAGGTCGAGGGCTGTTATTGGTTCGATCGGAAGTGAGTTCAAGCGATGTTTGTCGTCCGTTTTGCGTGTTCACAGTGGATTGTCTCATTGTACCCGCCAGGCGCGGGACGCAGATGGAGAATCGGTCTTCTTTTTCAGTCGGAATGTCACCTTGCGCTACTTCGAGGAGGGTCAAATTGGGCGTTGTCCATAACGAAAAAACGGACCCGCATTAAAAAACACGCTTCTTTTCCGGACGTGCTGCTTTGCGTCTGTTTCTTCTGACCCGGAATTTCGGTGTGACATCTCATGTCACTTTCGGCCGCCAGGTGAAAAACAATCTCCCGCAGCAGGCGGCGCGCGCTCCGGAACGTGACCATCTGTTAGTCTTCGCGCTTTAAATACAAGAGCGAGCCGTCGGTTTTTAATTTTACAAAATCAATAGCGCGTTCGGCGTTATTGGAAAAGTTTTCGGATTATTGCATTACGCGAAGTAACGGACTCCGCTTAAGACTTTTAAAATATTTCGCTCGTAATAAAACAGCCGCATAAATTATACAAATCGCGCGCGGAACGAACGTGAGCACAACTCGCTGCGACGCCGGAAGTGAGTCGTTAATTAATTGAACGTTTGCTGGGACGTAAAATGGCAGATCACGTGGGCCCTGGTTTTTGTCGGTTCGTGGATTACGTCCAATCGGAGCGACAAAATTATTCGATTGATGCGCGCGCGTGCCGCGCGAAATGCCGTTCCGTAAATAAAATATCGCGTGGACGAGTGCATTTTTGATCACCGGCACATACGTGATCGCGCGTTCGAAACCTTTTTAATTTTCACGGTAACGCTATTTTGCTGATGTAACGGCGATACGCGCGTCGGCTTTGTGTTACGAAATATAGACTGATTAAATTATAGCGAACGAAACGCGAAATGCGGCGGCACCAAAAATGAGTACGCGTAATGAAAATTTGTCAGAGCGCGTTTAAGTTTCGCTTGCCTTTTTGCGGATTTTTTCGTCAAATCGTAATTTGATACAATGGCGCCCGGCTTTTCCACCGTTCAGTCATCCGCGCTTCATCACGCGCGACACCCCGGCCGCGGAATAACAAGTTCGGTCGCGTGATTTATTTGCTCTGGCCTCGACGAATTCATCAAGTCAATTCGCGGCGCTGACTTTGCGCGCGAAAGAAAGCTTTGATCCGGGCTCGTGGTTAAAATATGAGCCGTCGCGGATGACACGTTTTTGCCGCAAAAATGCGGGGACCTTGGGCCAAGTGGGTGGTTAAAGAGGCACCGCAAACAGCGAATTCTTGGCTTGTTTGCATGTCGGCGGCAGCGAGGCCCCGGACAAGTTTGAAAGGCTGTTTGTGTAGGTTATTTGGCTACCGAAAAAACAACGACGTGGGATTTGAAATGTTTCGATGATAGCAGATATGCCGGCGGTATAAAAGGGGCTTTCGATGGCAGCTGATATTGACTCTGCGGAACTCATCCTCGAGTTTGGCTTTGGTAAAGAGAAAAGGGAGATGCGCCATCTTATGTAATATTTACCCCGCCCACCATTACCTATGCTCTCTTATGCAACCGCTATTTCCTCTTCCCATTCGCCGCGCGCTTCTTCGCTCCCATCCGACTGTCGTTCATATAGGTGATACTTGTTTATTTTGAAGTAACAGCCATTCGCTGAACGGATTACCTCAGGTGAGGACCTTTTCTGCGTTTTGCGCGCGAAATCGACTGCTGAACTAGAACAGCCCGTTTCCCGGGAAAATCGTTACTGCAAAAAGAATTCTCTCGACTTTTAATTGGCTAGAAAAATTTGCCGAACTCGAAATGGCTTTGATGCAGATTTTTGCATGAAACGCCGGATGATGAATGCGACGTAGGAAAATTTTCGTAAAAGACAAATTCCCCGTATTTGCTGATATTCGCATAATTCTTATGGAATGGTTCGAAGAATTTGACCGAGGCGAACGATCAATATTGGCACGTTTCGCCGGACCCGGCCCTTATTCAGCGAGCATAATTCCTTGGATGAAATTAAGAGCTGCTTTTTTCTCCCGGCCGTTTTTCCCGTATGGTCTTGCAAGAAGATTGACTGGCATTAATGAGTTAGAGCGCTGACCAGCAGGCAAGGGTCGAGATTCGTTTTCCCCGGGTTAAACTGGACGATTTTGATGCTTTGAGCGACTCGGCGCAATCAAAGCTCCGGTTCGCTGCAGACCTTTAGCGCGCCGCCTCCGCGAAAAGTTGCGAACTTGGTCTAATTTGTTAATCATTCGAAACGAGCGGAAATAAAGAAATTACGGGACTCCTTTCATGAATAGTAATTGTCCGCGGTGTCATGTATGAATGGAGTTGTTATTCCGGAGTCGAATTACAAAGTTTCGGATTATTTCAGCGCGCGATTTGAATTTTGATGGAAATTGACTTCGGTGGCCAGTAACTTGAATTACATTGATGTTTCGAGATATGAACCCGTGCTGAATATGAATGAATAATGGAACACCATGAAATCAGTCTTAAAAAGGTTCGTCTGCCGGGAGCGACGGAAACAGATGTTCGCCCCGCGTAAACTACCGCTGATTTGCTTAGCGATTTATTAATTGACGGCGTAAATTGCAATTGTGCGCCGAGAGTGTCGTCGCGAATTAACGTGGAATTATGAACGCATGCAAACTGATTTCGGCTCATTTAATTGCCGAGTTCGTTTATCATCCGGGCTCACGGAAAGTGGGTTGATATTAGTTCTGGCCGTTTTGATAACGTTTATTCGACGTGGTCCAGTCTAACGAGATTTACCCGATATAATCAGATCCGCCGAGTTATAATAAAATATAATAAGTAAACGGTCGAGGCATGTTTTATCGGGCCCGGAGGTTGGTCGAAATTAAATTCCTCTGATGTTACGAGGGCTGCATTAATGAAAGATTTTGAATCATCGAGTTTCATGAACAAATTCCAAGGGTGACTGACATTTGAATTAACTTGAAATTTACTTTACTTCCTTTACACAGAAAATAGTCACTATGAAAGCCTATCCTGAACCCATAATTTAACTCTGTAAAATAACACAATGTCTTTATTCAATATGAACAGCTGACTCATAGTATATATAATACTCTTATTACAACGTCTTTTACTTTATTACATTGCAGATATTTCAAAACATATTGACTCAATACTTCTTTTCTTATTAAACATGTAATAAGATAAGAAGGAAGGAAAAAAGTTAAAACGGGGTAAAAATAAATTTTATATAGACGTCAACTTGTGTCTGACGTTGCTCTTTATAATTTTTTCACGAATGTCTTTTCACCGAACACTGTTAAAAATAGATTCTTAATTAAGTTGTTCCTTAAAATCAGTTGCACGTACCTCGGAAAATTGCATAATCTCCAGATAACGGCACTAAATGCCTCGTGCCGTTTTTGTACTCTAATAGCAAATTTATTTAGCGTCGAGCAGACGCTCTGATAAGGTTGCCAGATAGTTCTGCCGGACATAATAATCTGGTATCGATTTTACAGTGTTAAGTTAATCTCGATGACTGACTTATCGAATGCGACCTATTTCAGCTGTAATGTGACGTCGTCACGTCAAGTGTCCAATACCTCGCAGCGGCGCGTTACAAGTGAGGAAATTTTGTCCTAAAATCTGACCTCGACTAAGACAAAAGTACCTGTTGAATTTTTGGTCGATCCAATTACCGCTTGCAAATCGAGCGTAATTGAAAAATGGCTCGCATCGATCGCGCGGGCACGTAGGCGGGTGAAAAATGACGTGCAAGAAGCGAGTTTTCCGGTTTGAAAGCCGAATGACCGGCACACGAGTTCCTCGGGGCACTATTGACACGAGTTCGATCCGGCACGACAGACGGTTACGACAGGAGGAAACCCACGAAAAAGGATCTTGATGAGGGTTCAAGATGGATGCGAGGCAATATACAAGTGGCCGCGCGAGAATTAAACTTTGCCGAGCTTCGTAAAGTTCTTCGGAGTCGATTGTATTGTCGGGCGTCTCAAAAGGTTTTGAATGGCGCGATTGTCGACAATACGAGCCGCGTTTTACCGCCACGAATTTTTGTTCCATAAACACCGGCACTTCCGCAAATCAGCCCGCGGAAAGCTCGCCCAATTGCGAGACAAAAACGTCGGCGGCGCGCTGATAATTTTCTACTGCTTCGCCGCCTGTTTTTCCCTTTTTTTCAAATGACGAGGTCAACTTGCTCGTAACGCCGGATTGCATTGCTTACGAGGCAAAATGTGTTGCGACGTTATACATTACCACTGTCGGGTTGTAAATTTCGTACAGTGGCCTCCTGTAATATATCGTCACCATAACGCACTTTATCGACGGCGCCATAAATGTTCCATCCGCGATGGCCCGCCGAAGAGCCGGCAATATTCCTAGACGTTCGCGCCAAGTTGACGCGCGGGTCATAACTAGCGGCGGCCACGTCTAGGCGGCCAGTTGCCCCCGTTCCCGGGAGACGCATTCCCGATTTGACCGAATGGCGTCGCGCTTTTGCGCGATAATGTTCATGAGGTGGAGCTACGCTGAAAAAATATCGTGCTGGCAGAAAACAATTTCGCCATTTTGTACAGAAAAGTTGGGTGAAAATTACTGAATTGTGAAGTACGCGATATACAAAACACAAATTCATAAAATATTGTGATGTAGTCAAAATTGTTGAACAGAACATCAAAAATGTTATTAAAATTGCCTCTTTTAACATATTCGTTTACAAGTCATGGTTATTAGTTTCTTTTCACTTGTCCCTTTCGCTTTGTTTTTTTGGATACGCTGTTTTTATATAAATAGTCTCCAGATAATATGCACAATCACAATTTTAAACAATGAATTGAACACGAAATTATTACTAAATCTTCACCGTTTACAAAGCGATAATGTTTTTTTTAATCATTTCAGTCGAAGTGGTCGGTGTCCACATGTAATTAAACCGCTGAATTCTTGCTTTAATGCAGCGATGCAAAAAACACTTTTGCATAAAATTCGCACTATAATTATAAATTTGCCTGAAATGGTTTTATGTAGAAAAGCAATAAAATATGCAACTAAATTTTACCTAACTTTTCACATTTTTACTTGGTCATCTCTTTAGTTCGTACAAATCGCAATATACCAATGAACAGTGTATCATGTATATGGACTTATAATTTATATTGTCGTCACAGATATATCGGTGTAATTGAACGGAAATCGTCCAAAAAGTTTACAAATATTCTCGAACATACACGATCCACTTGAACAAATTCAGCTTGCCTGAGTTCACGCAAGGCTCTTCGCGCAAACTTATAACAATCTTCAGCGCGCCATTTAAAAGTATTTCCCCGACTTTCGCACGATTAAAGTACAAATTGTGAAACAGTTAGCGGCGTTCGGCGAATTGAAATGCCGAGGTCGACGGCGGCGCCGGAATCTTACATATTTCAATAAGTTGAAGCACAAAACGGCGCCGGATAATTTGATGGTGTCGTTAGGACTTCGAGCATGATCAAACGCAAACTAAATTTGCTTCGTTACCTTCTTGAATATTCACGAGTTTCTCACGTGCCCCCAGCCATTTGATGGGTCTCAATATGTTTGGCAATACGTACACAATTTCCTAAACGCCCAAAAGCTGCGGCGGAATAAACGTCGCGCAATTCGCACGTGATTGTTTTAATATCGCGGCGCCCCTTTGGAAGTATTTTAATCGCATTAGTATTCCGTCCGCGCGAATTATAATCAGGATTAGGCGGCGGTGCCGAGAACGGGAAAAAACACTACGAGTGTTACGCTTTGGACCCTTGGCTACTTGAAAAGCTCTCGGTTGCGTGACTTTGGGGTTGCGCGTGAGATCGTGGCAATCCGACGGTCTTTAAAACGACAACAAACAACCGTGAGAAGATCCTTACCACAGTTTTGCGCGAGTAAAGTGCGATTCGCGCGAACATCGCGGTGAAATTGCGATGAATCGTCGGTGGTAAAAGGAAAATTATTGGAGCTTGTCGCATTTCGAGCGGGATGCGCTCAAAGTGGCGTTTTCTGAAAGAAGAGGTAGCAACACTTTGGACCCTCGTAAAGGGCTTGCTCGGGATATTAACTGGGACCTCGGGGTGTCGCGACAGATCGCGCCGCTCCTTTGAAGTTTTTTGTTTTCTCCCGACGTCGGTCCGCATTAATCCAACCACGCTTTCAGTTCATTAATCACCGCAGCGAAACGCGAGCGACGTCGCGGCAAATCAGCTGCCACTGAAAAACTGCTGGTGAAATCGGGCATGCCGATGATTCCGCGATCGCAGGCTTTCATTAATCCGGGCATCTCTGTCTTTGTAAAACATCGCGCTTCTTATTACGGCGTGCCGTAACGAGGGCGCGGGAGAGGGCGTCACTCACGCTCGTCGAAAAATAACGATTCTAATAATCCCTTGACATAATAAAATGAGTTTTCGGAAGCTGTCTTAACCAAGAGTGTTTTCCGGAAAACTCGGCGCGCAATATCCCTTGACGCTCAGATATTCCAGAGGTTTCCCATTTCTAGCCTGGGGCGTGTGCCTCAAAGTGGGGACACGTCCGCCGAGAGCGCCCGGGCGCGGAGACACGGGAGAAGCCGGCAAGAAAAGCCCCGGCACGGGAAAAGTGGCTCGACCTTACTTCAACCTTCACCATAAAACACTGGATATTATCGATCCAAAATATTTGAGTGTACGATAACTCGGACGGGTGTCGTGGCGTACGACGAAACTCGGTTTCATCACGGGGGATCGAAGAAGGAGGGCGCGCACTTCGCCGAAAATGCCGCCCTTTTGTCGGCTAAAAATAACTCTTTAGGGGCAAAGTGTGGCGCGCCGGCGCCAGGCCCGAATTCCGCCGGGCGTCGCAATCAAATTCCACCGAAAAATGCCGCGCCCCAAAAATTCTTATCGCCGTATCGTTCGAGTGATAGCGAGGGAGGAAGATGATCGATCAATTCGTCCGGCGGGTCCGTCGTAATTCCGGTTTGAAGTGCCCGGGCGATACGTGGCGCCGTGAGTAATGATCGACAAAGGTTTCTTAATTAACTAATGCACCTCGTTTCTGGAGGATCGATCGCGTGTTCGTTGAACCTGGAGTGACGCGGGAGCACGTACGGCGGGCGCTATCTTTCCCCCTCCCGTTTCCCCGACCTCGTCGCCTGCCAAGACCCTACGCCACGATCACAACTTGTCTCCTTCACACCTCGACGGAGGAAGTCCGCGTCGCGCATTGCCCCGAAGGGTCACTGAGTAATTGGTTTCATTCCCGGGGAGACAGGCTCGTTCTAGATTCGGATCGACGTTCTGAAATTCGAAATCCTAAAGTCAAGTCCGCTAGCCCGCGGCTCCGAGCGCAGCCGGCTAAGTAACGCATTTTGCCGGATAATTATGCAGATGAAGCTGTTAGTTATGATAACGTTGCCGAGGCCCCGAGAGCTCGTTCCGTCTGGTTATCTGCCGCGTTCCGCAATCCGGCAACGCGAACGCTGGACCGAGGGCTTGACCTCGAGAAGGGAAGACGTCGCGGGTTGAGCAGCAGGAGCTGATGATCGATTTACCTGCCAGGAGGGATGAGGTGCTTTATGGATGGGAAGTAAACCAGGTTTATCTGAAGAATGAGAAGAACGGTGGGGGTTGTTTGGAATGGACAAATTTTGTCTGAGTTAGCCAAGGGGAAACATGTCGTAATACGAATTATACATACTTAGATACAATTTACTCTTCTATTCTGGGGAGTGTGAAAATAGATGAAACATAAATGATCTATAGACAAATCTAGAAGATGATATGATAAGAATAAAAGGAGGAATTATAATTTTAGGAACTAGAAGGTCTAGGTCTGGTCTTCTCCTATATTTACTGGAAGGAGTTTTTAATTGAAAAAAATATATTTAGTCCATCCAAAGTTTGAATAATGTTTCTTTCGTTACCGAGTACCAGACATCCAAGTATCTCTGAATCAGACAATATTCTGTACATCAGGCTCCATCTCACTTCATTTTTCTACCGCCTGGGAAAGAGGTTCATTACAAGTTCAAGAACGAAGCTGCCTCTCAAGTGATCGCTTTTCAGTTATGACAGAGGGGAGGGGGAGCCTGCGAAAGTGAAAACCCGTCTCAAATGAACCATTATCACCACTCCCTGCAATCCAATCGAATCGTCGAAAAATCGTCTCCGGCGATCGGTTCGTCACGCGTCCTTCGGCAACCGTAATTCGATTGTCTTGGCTAAGGCGGCTGATGACGGGCCATTGTCGCGGCGCACGCGTCGCGAATGCCGCGTAATTTTGCCGCGATTGCGTCCGAGGTCGGCGCGCCCGGGCAAAAAGTCGCGGCGCCGAATGATTCGTCAGGCGACAATGAGCGCGTCGTCAAACATGCAAATGCGATTGCGGATTGTCGCGGGCCAAATGTCGGGGCGTTAGGCTTGATTTGGCCGGCTTGTTTCGCGGCGTCTCACGCGCATCCGTCGCGACCGCATTTCTCGCTCGAAAAAAGTTGCTATTCCACGAGGGATCGCGCGATCTTCAATGGAGTTATTTGCACTCGCAAAGATATCTGCGCGGGGCTTTTTGTTTTTGTTCGCCGGTCCCTGCGTGCCGTCCGCCTCCAAGCTGGCGGAAACTTTTCGCTCGCTACTTTCGTCCGAACGTGACCGATCTGGCATCTCGTGGGAGGACCCCAGATTTCCCCCGATAATAATACTTCTCTCTTACAGCTTTCTCGGCCGCGCTTGCTGTCGGTTTGCGCGCGCCCCGCGGCCGATGACCGCTCGGAAATGAAAGCCTGCTGACGGCTTCTCCCGAGGATACACCCCCGAATCGGCACGTCCCGTCAAGCCGCCGCGCGAAACTTGCGCGGCCCTTTTTTTCGCCCGCGACTACGCCGCTGACACGATGATGTATTCAACGAACACGACGACTGAAATGGTGTCCGCATTTTCCCTTTTGCCTGCCGCCAACATAAAGAGATTGTGAGCCGGCGACGTGAAATCTATCTTCGTACCTTTCACGCGAATACTTTCGCAAATAATTTTACCGTTTCTTGCCAATAGGGAGGCGTTAGCGCGTCCCGCTCCCAGCCAAGCTATATCGTCTTATCTTTAATTCAGTATTGCAGTGCGCCTGCTCGTTAATAGGATGCGTCCATGGGACGCGTAACCTACTTCCTCCGACGGCAAAATTTCCTTGGAAATCCATTTTGCAATTACTTTGTTACTTTGTATCGCGGACAAAGTTTCGCGGCTAAATTAATGTGCAGCCTGAAATGGACCATGCATAGTGACCGTGATGATGGCATGATGGATCGTTATTTTTCGCGCCAGCGGCGCCTCTCAACACCGCTTGACAAATGTATGAAGTTGCGCTTCTTCAAGGAGCGATGACGCAACATTCATCGACGCGACATTTATCCTTGTCCAAATTAGGTTCTTATCTCGGAATTGAAATGTCTTGTTTGCGCAGTTTTACTGGCTGTTCCGGTTAGGGGCCGGCCTTGCTTAGCAAAGCGCTTGGATTGCGAAGGTTTACGACGTGACGAATAATTGTGGTTTATGCCCGGCTGCGTAGTAGTGGGACATCCGCACGTATCCAGTTGCACGCGAGGTTCTTGATACGCGCCCTAAAACGACACTCTAATTAGGTTACTTTACGTGCGCGGACAAAGGTGACTTGACATATGGTCTGCTGCTGAAATCCCGGCGCGCGAACCAGACACACGTTTAGTTCCCCCTTTTTTCGCAACAACTTTAAAACCGACCGGCAGCGTTAAACAATTACACCCTCCGCATAACGCTTTTGTTTTACACCCCACTAAATTTTATCGCCCGCATTAAGCCATTTTTATCGCAAAATTGTTGTTCAAGTGGCGGAATTTCCTCGAAATTGGTCCATGTAACTGCACAAAAAAACTTGTCCGTGATCATGCCTGCGTCAGCGCCAATTTCGGAAAACAAATCCTCCACACACCACTCCGAAAAAACCGTCCCATCATGCTGAAAAATTATTGTCCGTCTCCCACGCGGGAATCGATTATCCCTCCATCGACACATGATCGCCCCTTTATTGAATCCAAGCGAAAGCTGCCGCGTCATGCTCGCGTCGAGCAGTTGACAAAACAATTTGTCACGTCCCGTTTATGGGTATTGTTCATTTTTCATCACCCCGGCCTTAGCTGGACGCCTTCGACGCGTCCAGCGGTTTTCACATCAATTTGCGGTTTTCACATCAAAACCGCAAATCCCGACCCCGCCGCGGTATCGCGAGCGCCGTATTTCGTGCCGATAACGCCCGCCCAGAAGCCCACTCGCGGGGCCGTCCTATATCGGATCGTTTCTCGAAAGGCGATCGGTACGCGCGATCAAACTGCGACCGCGAGTTATACGACGGCTTGTAAACTGTTATCGCTGTGTTTCTGGCAGATGGTGCATCGGCGTTTCGTCGTTGACGAGGACCGGGGATCCGGCTTTACAGCCGCGTAACCGCCCCGGATTAAGGCGTAAACCACTTTTACGAGGCACCTACGCTGCGCGTAATTGCGCATCTTCGGCTTTCGGATTCGCGATCGCGATTTCCGCTCGTCTCGCGTTTCCGAGGATGCGCGATATCATTGGGTAGCGTGTAGGGGGCGCGCGCGTCGCGATTTATTAGGGTGTGCGTGAGCGCACAACAAACTGACGGTAACGCGATCGCTGGGTCGGATTGTGTCGTCGCGCGTGCATAAGCTGTAACGACGAAATTTGACGCAACGCGTCTCGGCGGCGACGGCAAACTCGATGCGCCATTAATCACGATATTTACGCGCTTTAACAAGCCCGCGCTGGCGCGCGTGACGCGCACAAAGAGAGTTGGCCGAAGTTCTTCCGATAACCAAATCGAGTTTTCGAG
>JABFPB010000941.1:0-29744 GCA_022817645.1 Ceratoteleas bidentatus
GATCTCGAGAGATTAAGTATTGAAAACTGATACTTTAACATTGCTTCAAATGGGCGGCGAGGTAACCTTACTTTAAACATGCAATTTACATATATATTCAGTAAACGAAAAACTGTCTAACTATTAGCTTATAGTTTAAAGCATTTGTGTGACAAAAGAAAATATGCTTTTACCATGCGATTTTGATGTTATTGACAAAATAACGACGAGGAAACGGGTGGTTAGTCAGATTTATCATTCTGAAGCTAGTCAAATGCACAACCATTTACGAATTTATATTTATTTTTATATGTTTACCATCAATCTACATTTTTTATTTACTAATTTAAAACATGGTTAAGTCATTTCAATTAAAACTTGATGATTCTAAGTACTAGCATTATAGTTTTTAATATATATATTTAACTGTTGAATTGACTAGCACGGGCTGTTCGAACGACCTTAAAAGGGTGGGGGTGGTGAGGTTGTTTGGGAGAGGGAAGTTGAGGATATGGAAATTATGGAATATGAAACTTAATGTGGTGGAGCAAATTTTGGAAGTTATTTTGGGGATTTGCATGGACGGAGGAAAATTATGCGGGTTATGATGGGTGAATTGGGGTTATGATATAGGTTTTGGTATGTGAAGATAAAGTTAATGAGTTTGAGGGTTAGTTATAGTAAGTTTTGCAGGGTTTGTTATAATAGTGGGTTGAAAGAAAAATCAGAAACGTTGGGGACAACAGAGGATATTGATCGCCTGTGTTTTATATATAAGTAACACAATGCGTTTAAGTAGTTTACAAATTCAATATAGTGAGTAAACAGAATAAATGCAATGTAGTGTATAATTATATTTATTTAATCTTTTATATTTAAGAACGTTATTTATGAGATGAAAGGTAAGTAAACATTTGATTATTTTATGTTAAAGAATATGGAAGAAATTAATTATTTTAAGAGGAATTAAGCACGGTTTACTATATCATTAAATTATGTTATTGATTCGGAACTAATTGAGTTTCGTATGGATGTATAGATAGAATTCGTTCTATTAATGCGCACTAATAACATACTAAAATATATTATATTGATATGCTACAATTTGAATGTATGCAATGCATCGGCATTTTTATTTTGTTACTCTATCTTAAGGTGATGTCGAACGGACTGAGCAACTCTGAATTGGCCATTTCGCACCAAATGTGATTTTTTTACAATAATTTATTAACTAAATAATAGTTTTGAAAACCATGAAATCACGTGATTCTTTGTTAAACGAGGAATATTTCTGTAGATTTTGAACAAGATTGGTTGAATATTGAAGTCGTAGTGAGGGAACGCGTTTTAAATGAAAAATATCTAACCCCAAAATCTTTGGACAAAACGCTTTCCCTAAATACGAAGTGCAGCAATAAAATTCATCAAAATTTGACAAAATGATCCTTGTGAATTCAACAATGGAATGATTTAACCGTTTCATCATATCTATTGTAGTTTTTTCAGATATTTAATTAAATTGCAAGAAATGCACAAAATGGCGATAATGTAGGAATCGTATAAGTGTAACATCACCTTAAGGTGTTTTTTAACAATCACGAGGAATTCTATGGATATTTATTCTAACCTCTAACCCTGAACTTTAAAGTTCGCTCTTTTTCTACCATAACTAGAGTGAATACAAGTGGGAAGAATTTAGATTTTTCATGTTTATAACATTATTTTAATTTAACCGTACAGACGATATTGTTTATGTATAATAACAAAACCTGCTGAATGACATAAGAAACATACTTCTTTAGTTTTAATTATTTCTACGTTTCACGTTTGCAAAGAAGAATAACGTAATTACATTCAGAAAAATAATTTATTAGTTCCAAATAAAGTAATTTTACCATAACTAAATAATTAATTTTAATGGTTCCAATTAAAATATTTATTTGGGATAAATAACTGTATATTTGTTTTACGACGCTCAATTGAAATATATATTTGCAGCAAATAAATGTAGTTACTTACAGCAAATAAGGACTTCTTAGTTCCAAATAAATTTTAATTTATCGACATTAAACTTTTCCCAAGAAATTTTTTTTTTGAGAAAACTAAAATTTCAGGATGAAAGAGGTCCCCTTGACAAACAATCTATTTTAAGCTCAATCTGATTAGGTTTTGAGCTGAAGTAAACATCTGAAGCCCGCGAATTAGATATAGTTGTAAGAATTTATTTTTAATCTAGAACAGCACGTTTATTTGATTCACAAAATTAAATATTACAGAAACCTTTATTTAAAATGGTAAGAATGATGCTCAAATCAAAATAAAATAACATTCAAGAACACATAGCTGTTTGACAGATTCAGTCAAACGCATATTCAGGTTCATCTAAACCTGTTGTCTGATTCACACGACGCATGTTAGGAAAACTTATTTGCTAGTAACAGTTGAATTTTTGTTTCCGTGTACTATAAATTTGCAATATAAGTTTTATACTAGTTAAGGGGTTACGCCACCCTAGAAAGTGAAACTGAATACCATGTTTAAGAATTTTTTTTGGGTAGGGTTAGCGATGGAAATAGGACACAAACTTTCACTGAATTATTGATGATATATTCATTTATGATTACGAAAATTGTTGTCAAAAAAACAAACAAAATGGCGGCGCTCAGCGCCATACTTGCAAAATAGGTCTTTCAAATTGGCCCACACTTTTACGTCACCAATTTTCGATCGATTTTGATGGGGATACGAAATAACTGAATAAAATTGAATTATGTAACGAAGTACATACGGGTTTTTGGATCCGTCAATTTTTCTGATTTATAGCCACACTTTTAACACGCTATTTGCAAGTTAAAATAGACCTTTTTTCACGTAGCTGCTAATCCCACAAAAATGATTTTTTAAATCCCGTATGTACTTCTGCAGCTACTTTCATGTAGTTCAAGGCGCTATTTTGTTTTCAGATCGCATGAAATTTGTGTCCAGAAAAGTGTGAGCCGCGAACTAGTACACGAAAAAACTTACTTTGAAAGTATGGCGTTCAGCGCCGCCATTTTGATTTTTTTTGACAAAAAATTTTGCAATCAAAAATTAATATATTATCAATTATTCCGTGGCATTTTGTGTTGTATTTACATCACTAGCTCTCCCCAAAAAATTCTTGACATAACACTCGTTTTCAGTTTCTAGGGTGGCGTAACCCCTTAACACAAGTATGTATAAAAAGTGCACGATTTATTCAACGATTATTTATTCAAAACATCTTTTGTAGTTGTAAAATAAAAATAAATATTAAACGTTTCCAAATATTAAACTAGTTTATCTTAGAATCATTTTAATACTAACAAACTTTATTTTAGGTGGAAGTTTATATCAAATTATTCTTAGACTAACAATAAGTGGGATATTTACTTTGGCAGAAGTAAATAGCATGGATAAAAATTAACTGCCCTGGTTTATTTGCAGCGCATCTAAAGGCATCACTGAGTTTTTGAAGTAAGATATACAAATGAAAATGACTGAATGTAGAAAGAAACTATCATACCAAAAAGTTGCTTGTTCATTTAAGATAGGTTTTTTTAATAATTATACTCTGTTCGACAGCATTCGGTGCTGCTCTGAACATTAACCAGTGCGCTTGTAAAAATGGAATGTCTGAAAAAGGCTGAAAAAATGCCTGAGAGGTCCAAATTTTGACACTTTTTGATATATTTTCATATTTTTTCAGGTTAATTCAGACTGTTTCAGACAAATGCTTCCATACTCATAAATATCCTATTTTTTCTATGTAGGCAAAACAAGAAAAGGCTGAAACAATGGCAACCTTTTACACTTTTTTCCAGACTTTCTTTATCAGAATTTTTCTAGATTTTTTAAAACAATTTCAGATTTTCCATTTCTACAAGGGTGGTTTTTATTTTTTATGTGACGCTACTAGATTTATTTGGTTGACTTCTTCCACCCAGATTCAAAGTAATTCCATAATTCCCTAAATCTGATTGATCATCTTCATCGTACAATATAGATTTTCCAATAAAATCGACTTTCTAATTAGCTGTTACAAATGTATCCATTCATCTTTCTGGCTTTGACAGCTAATACGATAGAAAATTTCGATAAATTCCCAGCATCACGTTTTATTTCATTATTATTTCTATATAATTATAGTTCTTACACGAAGGGTTGGATATTTAGGGCTCCAAACAAAAATGACTATATTATTGAAATTATAATGTATTTTTTGGTGATTTCGTTAATACGACAAGTCTTCTTGATACCATTCAAATATTTTTTAATGTTAATAGTATAAACAAATGAAATCTAAAGATTTGTCAAAATCTTTAGATTTCATTTGTTTTTTCATGTGTTTTTTCTTTAGAAACTTGTAAATATAATAATTTATTTTAACTTAAATTACGATTATGTCGTATTTCTTTCTTATGCTTTTCAATACTACACGATAAATTCTTCTCAATTTTCATTCTGTCGATGCTCACTATCTAACTATCTAAGTAAAAAAAACTATTTAACTAATAACTCAAACTATCAGTTAGATAGTTTTTTACCTGAAAATATTAATTGAATTACGTATAATAAATAAATACTTGCTCACCATAATGTAATGCTTTCTCATTTAACTCAAAGTTAAAACTTTGAATTTCAATACTTAAGTTATTGAGAACTAAACGGTAAAAATCGTTGATAGTGTGGCAAATGAAATTAACCGCCTAGTATTTTTACAAACACTTTTTCAAACTTTAATCTTTATTTTCACTTTTTGTTTGAACTTTTTGTTTGACTTAAAAATGAAATTATCTTACAAAATGTTCCCAAGTAATAAACTTCAACGCACTCGTTAATTATATTCAAATCCGTTCACAACCGTAGACAAGAATGTTTTGACATGTTGACTCCGGTTGACACGAGTTTATGACGTATCTCGGCAGGCGTATTCTCTCGTCGGGCTTTTCGCAACCGTCACGTGCGTGCAGCAATAACGAGTACAGCAAGGGCGAAAGTGACACGAGTGCAGCTCTTGTCGTCCCTTTGCCAGTATCTGCACATCGCAGGTTACCATAGCTGTCGACATGTTTGCCAACGGCGAGATTTCCTATCCCGTGCCCACGCCTTCTCTTTTTTCCGCACATACATTGTCCACTGGCGGTCGGATTCGGATCGTCCACTTTATAACCCGAAGCGTACAGGTGTCGACTAAATATAGTACGATACTCAAGAGCCGTCAGGCCAGAAACGCAAACGTCGAAAAGTTTGAGAATACATTGCTAGGCAGCTTTTCATCCACGCTTTCGTCGCTGGCGCGCCTCAATCGAAACCTACTTGATGAACTAAAGTCAATATCATCAATCGGGTGAACATTTAGCAAAAATTATCGATGCTAAATAAATATTCGATACTAAATGTTAGAAATGTAAGAACAGTGAGTCATATGCTGATGAAAAAATCCATTAGAAACGCACAGATATACAAAATGGAAAAATCCAAATGGATATCGATGAAAGTATTTTTTTACATGTACATATATATAAAAAATTGAATATATATTTAAAGATTAGTCAAAATATTCCCTATTATAAGCTACAAAAATTTTGACAGATTTTGGACAGAAATCGCCTAGGTCTAAATATATGAATCCAACTGGTTTTTTCAACATAGTGTACTTTGAAAAAAAAAATACAGCAAAATTTATTCATGAACGTTTTGAAGTCGAATGTGAGCACTCGGTTACAACAATCCTTTGATTCGGAATATGATTTGGCTCGGGACTTTTATCGCGTTCCGGCGAAATATCATGAATAAGCGGTCGGAATTAGCGCAGGGGTGGCCGTTGTGCCGGAACTGCGAGCCACCGGAAATCGAGTGTATTTCGTTGTATCTCATTAATTTCGTTCGATATAATAATGGGAAAGCCTCCGGTCCCGGGCGGCGCTGATTAATGGAGGCGCGTTTTGACTTCCAAAACTCCCCGACCGGGGGCGCTTTGATATACAACTTGGCGTCGCGCGGGCGCCACTTGCAGTAGCTCTGCGAGAATCTGATTGATTACACGGATAATATGGGCTACTTGAATAATTGAAGCGAAATAATGCCGGCGCGCCTTCTTCGGCGGCGGGGGCCACCTCGCCGGCGAATTAATTATTGGCGACGTTAAAGGCACGGCGCCCGTTGATGAGCACTTTCGCTTTGTATTGCTCGCTACTGACAGCTTCTATTCGCGCATGACGACTCGTGAATTATTCAACGGATTCTATAGATTGTCATGTGTACCGAGCGCCCCGTGTTAGCGTTAATCTTACCGTGCATACGTTTTTACGCGACTGTTTGAATATAAAGAGTCATTTAAAATACGACGAAACTTTTCCCGAAGATTACAAAGTCGTGACGCGAACGTCGCGGTGCAGGGTATTTTTAGTTTCTCAGGTTTGTCACTTGTCTGGCTATTGCGACGAGAAGAATTGCGCCGCTGCGTTTTTTGATGTCGCTTTAGACAGGGATTAGGTGTCAGGTTGGTTTTGGCGATTTTGTGGCGTATTTATAGAGAACAATCATTTCAGTGGATTCCATTTGGAGATAGAGATTTCCGATGGAACAACATTGGCAATTTATTTCAATTTTTAAAGGATTTTTAATTACTTTAATATTTGAAAATTTTGACATTTCAATATTGTTTTTATTTATTATAATTAAACATAATAATGTTTAGCGTTACCGCATATAAATTACGATATGCTTTTTACAGCCACATCTCAGAAATCTTTATTTACGAATCGTCTCTTCAAAAACTGATTCCTCTAACAGCAATCGATTTCGCGCTTCACGCCTAATCAAAATTTCAAATTTGATTTCCTCGCGAAAAAGCCGTTTTGCCATAAGAAACCCTTTTTCCCGACCCGTTTTTCAAATTTCACCGAAGAACCCATCCGATCAATACCTCGAATGTCCATATTGCTTTTTTAATGGCATAAGGTGTCATAGTCGCGACTGGGATCGATAACGTGCAACGACTTCTGTGACCATTCTGGTCAGCGGTCCACGCGCCACGCCTTGAATCGGCGCAAGAACGCGAAAAAAAAGGATCGGACGCGGCGCGGGCGGAGGGGGACGCCTCTCTCGACGTCCCACAAGGCAATGACGAGACAACGATCCTCCCGCATTTTCAATGAAGCTCCGATACAGAAACAAGAACCGTTCCGAGCGATAAACCAGTAGCGCATAAACGAGCCAGAATGGCCTCGTGGAGATGGCACGGCCATATAAGCCGCGTCTTCATCACACATGGACATGCATAAGAGCTGCTACAAGTTGATATGGAAGGTAGCCGTATATCGGGGCACGAGCCTTCGCGGAGACGAGCACCTGGTTGGTCTCACCTGTGACCATTCCTTTTTTTTGTCGCTTTTTTCCCCGCTTCTTTAAAACTCGTTTCCGCGAAACTACGTGCCGTCATCATAACACGCTTCGTTAGAATCATTTTCCGCCGATCGCGTGTCAGTGACCATAGTCGGCCTAAGTCCCGATGAAATTAACCTGCTTTTTTCCCCGCTTATGCTTATGCGACGTGCCCGCTTTCAGCGGTTCGGATTTATTGCGACAGAACCAACGCCATCTAGCGCGCACGAGTCAATTAAAATTTTTCAAAACCCTATCCAGCGTTCGGTCGGCCGCGGCAAAAACGGCGAAGGAAAAATGGCTTGCGCCATTATTTCGCCACGTCAAAACGCCCGAGCATTCTAGTTTGGTCTGCTCTATATGCCGGCACCACTCGCCCGTTTCCTTGTCGCAACTCACTTCGCCTCATCCTCATCCTCCACGACATACCATGTCGGGTCGCGACTCACGGCCTTTCCGGTATAACGAGTCTCATTAATCCAATTAACCAGTAAATAATGGGATAGCATTTTCGTATTTACGAGAGAATGCCGCTGGTCCTCTCGTAAATACGAAAGTAATTGAGTTTCTGAGCTGACTATCAATATATTCTTTTCCGCCGTCCGAACAGAAGTATGGGTTACTTTCTCACCCGGTTACCGACGGTTGCCGTCGGTAGGAAATAATCAATCGACGAGAAAGATAACACGTTGTTTATCCATTATTTTTTTTTTTATTTACTTATTATTTATTGTTATCATAATTGTATATGAAAGTGTACATGTGTATTTAATTAGAAAATAAAGTTGATCACAAGTTTAAGTGCCTGTCAGACAAGAATAAGAGACATAGAAAAATCAATAGCGCGCTACCACACTTGCTGCTGGCAGAGTCGTATGTGAGTCGTTCGCTCTTTCTCGGCCTCTTCTTTTTTCTTCTGCTTTTCTTCGACCTTGCCCGCTGGTACAATTCGAAAACCAACATGCGGTTGACAACCGGATACGGTTTAATAAAGCATCCCGGTATATACAGGTACTGCTGAGGTCCCATCCTCGGCCAGAACTTGCCTACCGAGAATTCGTTAAGAAAAATCTGGCCTTTGCCCAGCATGCTGACGTCCAGGATGGAGTCCATAGGCTGTGTGAAGTTCGGCGAGACCATGAACGATGACGCGTACAAGCAATTGCCGTGTTTCTTCAGTGGCCTCTTCTTCACCTTGCCAACTGCATCCTGCCACCACTCCACGTCATCGAAGGACAGAGGCCACATGGTCCAGTTTTTGAGCGCCACGTCGTTCAGATAAACGTCCGAAGCGATGCCTTTGCGGTCGCCAAACACTGAACGCGTCCTATAGCCCTGGCTTTCCACCAGTATTTGGACTTTCTGTCCAGCACTGTCCGACGCGTTCATTGTGATGGTGTGACGCGTCTGATTCATGACTCCGACGAGCTCTTGACCAACGTAAACGTACCCTCGATCGCGGATGCCCAACGAATGGATTTCGACCACTCCACTTAAGTGCTGCGGCAAGATGGTCTCGTACAGAACCATTTCGGGATAAACGCCGGCAATTTCGTGGAACATTCGGGGGTCTCTATCTTCCAGTGGTACCAAACCCAGATTCTGTCGAACGTCTGGGTCCAAGAAGGAGCCTAGACAGGTGAAGTTAAGGCTGGTATAGAGAGCTCGGTTGCGCGGGATGGGATCTAAAGGATGAGTGGTATTGGTAGATCGTCTTTCTTGGTGGTTAAAGATGGATTTGATCATGAAGTAGACGTCTGAAGGGTCGCCAGTTTCGGATATGGGTGCACTGTAGTCATAGGAAGAGATCATACCCAGAGGCTCGCTTAAAGAGGCGCCGGGTCTTTCGAAATTTGTTCCTCCAGCAAACATGTAGAGGATTATCGAGCTTTCTTCGGACGAAAGGTCTAGAATGAGACTCTCTAGCTCTTGGGAGTCGTAGGAGAATCTCTTTCCACCCCAAAACCAGGGAGTTCCGCAATGGATTTCGACCAATTTTGGGGAGTTTGGAGAAATTTCGGAGAGAGATTCGAAGAGATGTTTGGGTGAGGAGTTGAAGGATCTAGAGTATTCTAAAGGATTTGTTCTTATTGCCGGAAGAGTTCCATTGATGTGACCACATTCGATAGTTTGATAGAAGTTGTCGTTCATCGTGAAAAGGACAGTGTCTTTTTCGAGGTAGGATCGAAAAAAATGATATAGCCAGTCATTTTCATGACAGAGAGGACCGTCACCCAAGTCACTGTCTATCTGGAACATGATTATTGGACCTCCGAAGGCTATGGTTTTGTCTGCGAGTTTTGGAAGTAAGGTACTGAGCCACCTTTTGACGTGGTAACGATACTCGGCGATCTGTTTTTGAAAATCGAATTCGGTTTTCGATAGGTCAGTCTTGAAGAGCCATTTCGGTAAACCTCCAAGATCTCGATCAACGCCTAAAAACGTCAATAATAAATATTGGTAGGAAGATCTGTGTTTGTAACTAAAAGTACGTTTTCAAAATATATACAGTGATGCAATTCTTGAAATAATAAACTTGATAAATACTGCATTTTCAGTGGAATAAACAACATTTCTAAGTATCATAGATACTAAGATAAAAATCATTAGAAACACGATTCACATTCTCAAATTATGTTACAGAAGTTAATTTGAAAATAAATAAATTTACGTTAACCTCAACTGTTCATATAAAAATGTAAGCTGTTTAGTAATGATTTTTACCTTTGAATACCAGTATTCAAAGATGTTGCATTTATTTTTCAATTCGTTCGAAATTCTGTCTCATTATCAAAATTGTTTGAAACATCATCGTTTGTGTGTTAAGGTTATATATCTTAATTTAATACTCTTACATATACAGTATGGTTGACAAATGGAAAAAAAAGTAATTACCAATAAAAGGCCCAGCTCGAATAATAACGAAGAGATTAAGCTGGAACGCGAGTTCGATAAATCGCGTAAAGTTCGCATTACCATGCCACAGGTATTTTTCAGGTTTCGGCTCGTGCATGGCCCATTCAATGGCAGTTGACACCGTATTAAAACCGGCCCTTCGCAGTTTCGTTAATCGGTCTTGCCACCAGCAAGACGCGATCCTGAAATAATGTATTTCTCCTGCGTGCACGTGAAATGGCTCTCCATCCAACTGAAAACCGCTCTTTGTTGCCGTAAAAATTCTTCCTCTTTGGAGATAAGAATCGAGTGTCGCGCACGTTATTGCACATATTAAAAGCATTAAAGAAACTCTCACTAACATTTATGTCCCCATCCGACTTTATCAACATTTCTCCAAACCCGCAATTCACAATTTTATTTCCCAATTTGTAATGTTAGGTTAAGACACGTCAAAACATCGCATCGAAAACTGTTATTCGGTTAACGCCCGCGACGCTTCCATTCGAATAATTCAAATTCAACGAATCGGAAAATGGCTCGGAGAAATTAATTGAAAATTGCTCGCCGCGGTAACGAATGTTTTCTATTTCGGCGAAATAATGTTCCAGTTGTCGGGCTTTGCGACTTGCATGCTGAGCGCAATTTAAATATTTCCATTCGAAAATGTTGCGGGGTATTCAAAGAAATACCGATGCTTTTACCATTTAGAGCATTAATTCTTGTCGCGCGCGAAAGCTAATTAATATTTACGCGCTGGTAGAAACGAACGAGCCCCTTATATTGCGCCAAGCTTTAATTAATTCAATTTCTCCAATACTAGAGAGATATAATAAATTAGAGTCAAGTACCCAGTCTTGCTCTTTGAAGTCGAATATTACACTGTTGGTTCGTTTCGTATGAAGAATGGTTTAGTTAACAGTCGATGTGTCATTAACAATGGGAATGGGAAAAGACTCCTCGATCGGACTCATCTGCTCCAATTTTTCACATTATCGGAAATGCTGGAATTCCTTTGAAACTTAACACGTCTACTGGTACATTTTGACGCTAGGGAAATTTTCAAAAAATATTGATATATTTGCATATTTGATTTGCCGCTGGTTGTAATTTGAATTTACCCTCGGGATGAAGCGACCGTAAATATCAGACGATAAAAAATGGATTTGCTTAAGTTCGTCTCACGCACTTGGGTCCCTCATAAAACTTAATCGACGTCGCTCGCGTCGCCGATTCGAAGCACGTTTTAGCGTTGTATTTCGATTGTGAAGGCTATAAGAATATCTATTTGTGTCGCGGACCAATAGAAATTACTGCAGCCACGTAGCGGAGCCCTACGCTCATGATTTGCATATTCGTTTGAAACAATATCCTCGAGCAAGTGAGCTGGTGGGTCGTTTTAACGGGTCGGCGCGAGCGCCGGGGGTGGCGTCCCACTGCCTGAGGGTTGGAAAACTGCGCGCGAAGAGGGCGTTTGACTGTTTCAATTAAAATAAGCATACGCTACCGGTTCGCCGCTACCACCTTCCCGTAGCCTTCGCTCGTGCTTTCTCAGAGGGAAAAAAGCTCCGCACCCTCAGGATATTACCCAACTCCATCGCGACCTGAATGCGAAAACGGTCATAAAAGCCTCCGCGATCTTTGTTTTTCTCCGCACCTATTGATCCTCGACGATACGTGCGCCACCGACGAATTTATTCCCGGCCGGCGCTTTATTTATTTTGCTTGACGCAAAATTGCGACACGTATCCCGTACAAGTATTGTCGCTTTATGTACAAAGAATTCCTAATATTTCCCGTTTGGGTCTGCCACGTTGCTTTTATTTTCGCGAACATGTGTGTGTCCATGTTAGTGGCTTCCTGTGCCATGAAACTTCATCACGGAAAGTTTTTAAATGAAAAAGGCAAAAAATGGTTATGGACAGTGGCTCGTTCAGTCGAGAATTTTCCGCACTTTGAGTCTGTAAAACAGATTAGAAGAGTGTAAAGTCGATTAAATTAACGATTTTTTAAGGCACGTTCAGTTCTATAATTTGTGCTGTTCTTGCCTAATCAGGATGCTAAGTAGGTCTAGTTGACCTTTTCACCCTTGAGAGCTCTTGTCGAGTTATAGAAACTCGTCATCATTGCCTGAATGACTGACGACAATTACCGTAAAAGAAACGGAAAAGTCGACGGAACCCGACCATTCTCCGCCACCTATAATCAACTATCAATAACCGTGCGCCTAATGATTCTCCGCACGTGAAAAACAGCCGCGACGACGCAATTTCCATAAGCGTTTAACTTTATGTTCCGCCGGGATTGCGTTTTAAGGGACAAATAAACTAACAGGGGGCTCCCAACAAGGAATACGAAGCTTAAACGCCGCGTCGTTATTCAAGATCCGTACACATGGCAGCAGATAAATGGTACGCAGTATCGAGCTTACTGAAAAGCACGAAAGCTGCTAGACAATATTTTCTAATGACCACTCTCCCGGCGATCATCGTGTGCCAGTTCAGCCGTCTTTTTCCGAGCTACCCCATACTCGCTCACGCAGGAGCAACATCACTCTACACACACGCATACGTTCGAGCGCAAAATTCTTTAAATGGAAAATCGAAACGCGCAGAAGATAACTCTCCTTCGGGTGCGAATTTATTCAAAATGGCGGCCGCCGGCGCGTTATGGGTGGAAGACGAGATGGCGGGTAACCCCTGCGATGATACGAAACATATTCCACCCCGAAGGGCGCCGGCCCTCCCCGGCTATAAAATAAAATTCATCGGTTTCCTCCGCGCTATTGTATAACGCCGCACGAATTGACTCGGCTGAAGCGCCCAAACTGAGCCGCGAGATTGGATAAGAGTCGAAACGGGAGCACCCCGAAAACGCTTCTAATCCGGCGTCCCGGCGCTGTCAGCTCATGACGGCTCGTCTGTCGCGGATAACGAGCCGTCGCCATATTGATTCGCGATCGGCGCGAGCCGAATCCGCGAGCCTGGGATTCTTTATAAGGGCCGCGGGGAGTGGAATGTTTCGGCGTCCTCTCATACATCACGTTGACACTCGTCTAACACGCCGTCTCTCCGGATTTATCGCGTTTATCAAAGCCACCTGATATAACGCCGAATTTTCTATGCCGTTACGCAGTCTGTCGCGCGCCGCTCTTTCGTCAGCATTTTTCACCCCGAGCCCCCGTCAGCCTATTTATCACTAACGAAATATTTCTTACGATTCAATAATCGATAACCTGCCACTGAAAAAAGGACTCGTCTAAAGTAGACAATTTTTGTCTGTGCCAGACAATGTAAGGTAGTAACATGGATTCAGAAGAATTAATAGGATACTCTCTACGGTTTGAGCGAGATTGTGAATTGTCAACATAACCTGCACGAAACAACATGGCATGCAGTTTCAAAAAAGAAGAATAGATATATTTAAAATCAGAGGATAAGGCGTTGCAGCCGGCGTTTGTTTACCTATATGAATTGTGCCGAATTACGGAGGTTATCGACCGATATCGATAAAAGGTTATCGACTGATATCGACCAACGGGGGCGACCGCATCGCCATCTCGAGACAATGCATTTGACTATCGGTGACAATCTTATTGTCACGTGCAGACAAAATGCAGTCAGACAACGAAGAGAGGCTGAGATAGTCAACAGTCTCGGTGTTTGGAGACGATTTTCGCCTAGACAACGTGATGGTGAGTACTATCCAACTCGTCGTCAACTTCGTCGCGATCGTTGTCAAATGCAAATAATGTGTTGTCTATTAGAGACACTTTTAGGTTAGCAAACGGTGATTGTCTTTCCTTAATCCCAAGTAAAATTGTGTCCAGTTTCTGGAAAGGCTGGGTCCAGTTGAACTATTTACTAGCTAGTAACTACCTACTAGTGTAACGCAGTAACTGAAGAGATACTGGCCAGTTCAAGTATAGCTATTGAGTGCCTAACCAGAAACTACTTAACATGTTTTAAACACCTAGTTCCTAGATAGAACTATCCAGTGTCTTGAGGGAATTCAGTATCTATTTGGAAACTGGAAATTAAAGTAGACAAGTTTAACTAGTCAGTGCCTCGACAAAAATAGAGAAAACTGGTCAAAACTGGTCAAATTTTTACTTGGACGAAACAGTTTTTTCAATGCGGGTGGTTTTTAGGGAGGCTGGCATTTTTATTCGTAAACATCGGAAATGTTGAAACAATAACGAAAAAGTTGGACATCGGCGGTCGGAAGAGATGGGTTAAACGGCGGCGGATTTTGGGCCGCAATCTGGCCCGGCAATATCGAATATGACGATCAATATTGCTGGCGTGAAAGTGTTAGGTGAATGCGCCGTACTAAGCCGTATTAAGTATCCCGGACACGGGGATAAATCGGAGATGTATCCATTTAACCAGAAAATAATCCGCAGATAGCATCGACTTATCTGCGCCTATAAGGTAGGGTCGATTCGGGACTCGCGGGGGACGCCCAGGATTAGAGATTGTTTGAGTGATGAAGATAACGTTTTTATCTCGTGTCAGTAATCAATCTTGAAAAAAGGGGTTGCTTACCAGTAGACGCGTTTTCACGCTAGGGCAAGCGAGAAATGCTGCCTGTCACGATGTGTTCATTTGTCTGGACGTGGCTTTCTGTATAGCTGCGAGAGAAGTCGAGCCATATTTATGAAGCTCGAGGAACGTTCTGGGTATGACGGCGATTTGTACATAACCGGCGGAAAAAGTGTTGTTGTGATGAGTTGGCAGTTCTTTTCTGCTTACACGACTAGATTACAACCGTTTGTTAGGCTTAAATGACGAATTATAGTAAGCTAATTGCTGGTAGTTTGAAAAATGATACCCCCGTTTAATATCTCATATGGATCAGTCTGAAATTGAATTCAAGTTTAATTTGAATTTATTCATTTGTTCAAATTTCATTCATTCAGATATAACGAAGACAAACGATTTTGATAACCTAATCGCTTTGTTCGAACTGACTTGTAAATTGTCTTACAGCAGGTATTTCGACTAAAATTATTAAGGAACGTCGTGGAACGTCAATTTTCGTCAACGGTAAATAATGATGTACAAAACTAAGTAACCGTTAGGTGTAGCTTTAGTGCATTTCCGATGTAAGGGCGTACGCAATAATTCGACGTGTTAAGGGGGAGCCCTAGGGTACCGAGTGTCGGGGTAGCATGTTGTTATTTACGGTATTTAGATAACCGGCTTACGTAGGTCCCTCACACCATGCTTGGATGTGATTCTACACTCGAGATAGCGGCCTCAACGTTACTGCGAACACAACGACACGGACGGCCAGCAAAAATACCTGCTGCGAATATATGTAAAATCACATTACCCCCCACCTAGGTTATCGCTGAGTTGAATGTCAAAGTTGGGCGTTTCTTGGTTTCCTCGTTAACGAGTTTGCAACGAAAAATAATGCGACAATTGTGGCTGCTTTCAAATGGAGAACACGCGGGATCAAATCTGCCGGGACGCCGTCATCGTGACGACCGAACTTCGGAAACGGCGAGTTTTGTACGATTCTATCTCGACCGACTGCCGTGGGATAGATATCTAATCTCGTCTTGGCATTCATGCTTGGTCGCACGTAACTTCCGGGAAATATCCAATTGTCTAGAATCCGCTATTGTGCGTTTATCAAAATTGGGAGTAATTTTTGCGAATCCGGCGATCATGGTTTCCAAAATTTCGTTGCATTGTTGCTGCGGATGACCTGACGGGAGATTGCTGGTGCAGATAGGTGCAACTGATTTAAGCCGATACTGCGTGCGCAACCACCGAATATTTCTTATTTAGAGACATGCAAATCCGGTTTTAACGAAGCTAGTTACTTGTAAATTTATATCCCTTCTTTTAGTAGGAAACTTGAGATTGATACTAGGCTCGTTATGTGGAGTTCACACTGTTGATGTTCCAGTACTGAACACGTATTGAAGTATTGAAAGGAAGTGAAATTATATAGACTTTGAATGTTATTTTTACATAAACTTGGTTGACATAGTTTTAATTGTCAAATTGACAAGAACCATCCACTTCCCCTCACCTTTGATTAAGATTATTCACTCTCAAGAATTTCGACCAAATTGCCTACATACTCCTGCTTCAACCGCGAAGCTACGATCCCAACAAGCCGTCCCTGGCAGGATCGACTTCCGAGTCCTCTTCCCGATAAATTCCCACGAGCATCTCGATCGTTCTCCCACATGGTCGTCTCAGTAGAAAAAGTCCGAATCAAAAGTGAAAATTTGCGCGCCGATCGCTCGCCGGCCGGTTCGCGAAGAACAATATCGTTTCGTGCGCGGGGCAATTTGCGCGAATCCGCGCACACGAATCGCGCCGGAGCATGTGGCGTGCGCGGCCGAGCACGAGCATATATGCACGGCGGCCGTCTCTCGTGCAGGCACTTGATCCGCGTCGTCTTTGTTCGATTTGTTTCGTTTCTTTTGTTTCGAGGCAAAGTTTCGCCGATTGCCGAGCGTGAGCTTCGATTCCGATCCTATAAACGGATAGATATCTGTCCATCCGGTCGGTCCACCGCCTCCACTATAATTAACGGATGACCTCCTCCCGACCTACGGCCAATTTCAGTGAGGAACGAATGGTTAGATCATAATAATCGCGGCTAAATCTTTCTGCTTGTCAATCAGCCGACTGACACCGATGGTGGGCTTCCCGCTCGCTTGTCGACCGTGCCGCAACTTTGCGTGCCGCGAACGACCGGCACGCCAACTACAAATGCTCGCCCATTAGGTAGACACGCGTTCTTTTACTTCCTCTTCGTCCTCGTCGTCGTAGTCTTCTTCTTCTTCGTCTGTTGTTTCAGTGCGATCGGAGGTTTCTTGCGTCCTGGCGTTGCGCCGTCCACGTTGGGCGCCACAAAAAAAGGGCCGTGACGTGTTCAGTAGGACGTTTCCGAAAAATGACACGGTGCTTTTTGCTTTAGATGGAAAAGTGGTCGTAAAGTGTCTGTTTAAGTCAATCGAATGCTCGCGCTAACCTGAAAGCGATTCAAAATTGCCATAGGGAGAACATTTTTTTTGATGATACATATGGCAGTTGCGAAAAACTGGCCGGTGTACGAATAGTGGCTACTGAGACTACATCGGTCAATAAAATGAATTGTCATGTTTTACTAGTTTGACTGATGTATAAGTAAGACCTCTGGGTTGAAGGAATTTAATTAATTAGATTTAATGATGATTGGATGTACAGGTGAGTGAGCTGGATGGAATAGTTGCATAAATAGATTTATCAGCTCTTTGGAGGTATTATGTATGATATTGTAGCAGACTTACAAACATTAAAATATTTGTTATATAATAATTCAATAGAAACTTCTAATTAACTTTCTGGAATTTTTATTTAAAAAATATAAAAACATATATAATAACATATATGATCAACATATATGTTAACATATATGTTAACATGTATGATCAACAAGTTACTGCAGTTTCGGCTGGTTTTGGACGAAAAACTTTATAGATCCATATTAATCAATCCTGTTAGTTTAGAAGACGTTTTACAATAGGACTTAATGAAACTTAATGGTATCCGAATTTTCCTGATAAACTCATATTGGCTTTGATATTTGCTCAAACAAGCGAAACAGGAATCGTTGGCAGAGTTTGCTTAGCAAACGTCGAGCCAAATGTTTCGATCTCACCTTCGGAATCAGCTAAATCTTCGACATGAGTCCAATAAAGAGCAACATCCTTTATTGATGACGAGGAGCAATTTGCCGGGGCGATTTGAGCGTTCTGCATCACGAGCGTCAATTGAATCGGAGCGCAGCGCGCGACTCATATAACGATAACAATGGTCCAAAGTGGATACAATGTATGAAGCTTTATTGTGTCCAGAAAGCGTTGGTCAGTTTGGTCCATCTGCTGATACAGCGCGGCAGTTGCTCGACGGCGACGGTCATCAACTGCGCCAGCAGCAACGAAGGGCTTATCCAGTGGAACGAACCGAACATAAACTGACCACATACTGTGAATCCCATTTTCTGAGAAATCGCAGCGCGTTCAGTTCGCGTCGGATCAATGAAATCGGGAAACGAAATTATGCCCCAAAATTTTACACCCATACTCGAACAGATGGCCGATATTTTGATATCTTATTTGGTAATGGCTCGTCCGAAATTTACGGCATTTTAATGCTTTTCCATATTTTCGTGGGTGACAGGGTATTGTATATTGGCCCTTTTGAATCGCATTTCGAGTCGCCTAATTGGGTCGGAATTTTCGAGCATAATTCGACATTTTTATTCTGCATTTGATTTGCATGTTCCTTTTGCTGTGGGACGTGTTTTTGTTAATTCGCTTTTGACGAGAGAATGATAAAACAGGAAGGGAAATAAGCTGGAGGTGTGATAAGCAATTCGGCGTAAAATGTTATCGAGTTAATCAGTCTCTGGAGAGGATTATTATTAAATTCAAAATGTAAATCGGCGTGCGCGCGGGCGAAGCAGCAAGTGGGTGCTAATACGCACTCGAGCCATTAATCATAACCCTGGGGTGTGCCGGCAGCGGAGGGCTGCCGCTCTATTGAGATAAGGGTGAAAAGTTCGTCGCAACCAAAACTGAAACAGGTTAACGCCGGGCGCCCCCCACCGCCCGGCGCCCAAATAGGGGGAAGCAACCTCGGCATTGTTCCGGGGCGCGGGATTACCCTAAATATTAACAACGAGCGAACAAGGGTCAGCGCGACCCCCGGGATTCCTCGTCGCGCGTCCTTTTATCTCCGTTTCATTTGCTTGTCGAACAAGGACGAACATCTGAATATCGAATTAATGCGCGACCGTGCGGCCGCTTGTTATGATTGGCGCGCTGGCGCTGCTCGTTCGTTGGAATCAATGCAATTGTTTCAGTAACGAGCTGGAATTGCACGTTGCTCCGGGCGAGCGAAAGTTAATCAAATTGTTGCTTAAGGTGGGTTACGGGATATGCAGCATTTTATTCATTTTTACCAATACGGGTATTGGTAGAAGTGAATAAAGAAATGTAGAAATGATTGGGTCCATTTGCTGACATTTAATTTAGAACGTCGATATTTTTTCATAATATTGGAGCAAACGATTACAGAAAAATCTTTGTCATTCGTGAGATAAGTACTCTAAACTACTTCTCTTGGTATTTGGTACATGTATTTCTCATAATTTTCTCGTATTATTTTCAGTTCAAATTATTATGTTTTTATAATAAACGAAAATTCTATTTCTAAAAAAAAAAAAAACACACAGAGTCTCGAACCCGCGATCTTGAGGTTTACAGCCGGGGAGGTTTACTCTTCACCTTCACCGCCGTCACTGTTGACGTTCGAAGCATTCGATCTTTCTTTTGTTTGCATCAGCACTCATTTGTTTACAACATTATTTGACCTTGCGTGAAAGCAGTTTTTACTAGGAATTGATCACAATTTATTACAAAATATAGCAGTTTTGTAAGCTTCGTCCTCGAATTACTATAAAATATAGCACTTTTTGATGCAATTTTTCCCTCCGTGTAGATTAGACTTTTGAGAGTATAAACACGGATTCAGAACATCGCAAATCATTCCAAGTCGCCTGTGTAAGTTACAAAGAAGGAAAGGTGTTAAGGACGAAGGCGTGTCTCCCGGCAGCTCGCCCGGCAGCGCGGGCTATTAGCATATGAATCGGGGCACACTTCGAGAAATTTGGATCGGGAAAATTGATGGATTCTGGGGGACAGGCGCGTTCATAATCCGCCGGTTATTATCTGATCGACTGCTCCCGGTTTGTTTGCCCTGACATTATGACGCTGTTTCGCGAGCGACATCATCACGTGTTTTTATTCACAGCCCGGGATTAACTGCCGCGCTCTTTTCGTAATCTCCTGTTTGCCCACTGCCGCTGCTTTTGGGCGTATGAAATACGACGCGCTTTATTGGACGCGTCGCAAGTCGATTTGGACAGCGGCACCGACACTTGCGCGCGAATAAATGTCCGCGGAATTGATTTTCGGGCGTCGCGGACAAAACTGCGCGACGCTATCGGAAAGCGGTAACGGGGAACCTCAAGTAAAATTGTCAAAAAATTGATTTTTCGAAAAATCATTATTAAATACTTAATACTGATTAAATACGTTCAATTAAAGTCGTTTCAAGTACTGAAAACAAAATGATTTTTTTTCGTGGAATTAAAAAATTTTCCGAAGTGAAACCATTTTTAGTCTGCAATAGAACACAATTGAAAAGAATCGAGAATAATAAAATGAACCCTGAATCTTTCGCAAAAAGAGTTCATTTCATTATTTTAATTTCTTTTCTATTCAATATTTTCACAGGTTAACTATTTTCTGTCAGTTTACTTGAGGTTGCCCTTAAAGGTGACCAGAATGGACCCCTTTTTGAGCCTGAATCTCCCGCGAGATCTCGTTCGCGCGGGTCTCGCGTTGCGGCGATCGTCCTCGCACTTGCATCCCCGTGCCAGTTGCGCTGACGGCGATATATCGCGCTCACGTGGCAGCCGATCGAGCGCGCAATCTATTTCCATATACGGCGACGTACATGTGTTACGTGGCAGGGGTTCTCTGCTTTGGGCGCGCGCGCGCCAAGATCCCTTTTTCCCGCTCATCCCCATGCGGCCTTATTCGCCGAACCGGTACGCCTTGAAGACGACGGACGACGGTCGAGGGGCAGGTTATAATTAAATTAAAAAAGCGGGCTCGAAATGACCGCGTCCGAGTGGTTATGGACAGCGACTTAGAGCGCCACTTTTTGCGATATTTAATTATAGCTGTTGCATTTGCATGCACCGGGCTTTGATAGGCGCGACTCATAGCAATCAGAAATTCACTTGGGATGTCCGTGACGTCGAACTATTTTAATAACCGAGCACCAAAAGCTATGATGAATCAAACCCGACAATTCTATATATTTAGTGTAGCCGCTCACTTCCGTTTTGCTCTCTTTGGCATTTCTGGAACCCACTTCAAGCTTTCAGTGGCGGCTGACGTTCTATGATTTTGTGATTCCGTTCGATAATTACACGTGCTCGATTTGCAGATTGTCGGGCGATTAGTTTTCGTGTTTGCGATTAGAAAAAGTGGTGCAAAAAGGTTCGGGGCAATCGTTGTCGGAGGGATCGCTGTTTTTTTGGTAAAAAATGGGTATGGTAAGTGTTTGTAGGGATGGGATGGAAAATGGTATTTTGTAGCCCCGTAAATAACAGGTTATAGTTTGCCACCCGCCGAGTTAGGAACAAGAAAATAAGATGCACCGGAAAATGTGAAAGAAATGTGTATTTACTGCATCGGGGAATATGCGATATTTACATGATAATACGCTATGTCGAGACGATAGGCTAACTTTATTATAGTTCGTTCCTTCGACAATAGATTATGTAGATACAACGTTTCAGCCTTGTTGAAGCGGATTCAATATACCACGGATCTATAATCAAATTTGGCGTGGCATATGGTGACATTGGGTGACATTACACCGACAGTACAAATGTTGATTGTATTTAGTTTGGGACTTATTAAGGGATCATTTCGAAAATTCACGGTATAATAGGCGACGAGACTCGAAAATTTACTGCGGAATATGAATTTGTTATTTTAATTAATAATTCAAATTTCGGGAATGTTCAGTATTTAAATAAAAATACATTTTTTATTTCTTTAATTCATCATTTAATTATTAATCTATTAAATTAGTTATTAATCTATTTAATCAACTTATTGTATTTGATGGGAAATTTCATTTAGATCGTTTTAAATCCGTAAAATGTTATTCTTAATTATGCATTTATGAAACGCAATAATGAACGAGAAATGAAAAGGTACATGCAAAAAAAATTTTCCTGTACAGTTAACGCTGAATAGCAAAACTTTTTAGTACGCAAAATTTCTTTTTTATATTTCATAATCAATTTGTCAGATATTAGTCGATTCGCAATATCCCGCAAAAAATGTCGCCAAAATGTGATATACACCGGTTCAAAAGCAGAGGTCATAATGGTCTCATTCCGTCATACGTGCGCGCCTGGCTGGTATACGTGTAGCATCTGGCAGTGTGACGAAATAATCGTAATAGAATTGTCAAAACGTATTCGCGCGTTATTTTATGAGGGTGAATCTAGAGAAGTGATCGGGTGGAGGCATAGAAGCCCTTCTTTGCCGATGAAGGCAACACATCCGTGGAGAATCGTTTCCCCGGGGTATTACTGGGTATTATATTGAACCGTAAGCCAGTCGGGCGGGGGTTATGCGAAATGGAGTACCTACGAGAATATGCTAGTGTCAAGAGAACATTTACTAATACTGCGGATTATACAGATTCATTTGCAATCGGCCGTCCGCTCGCACAGTATTCATCATACCGTTTAAATATCAATTTTAACCCACTCGGCGTTCATCAGCGGTAATTGCAAAACGCAATTTCTATGCAAAGTCCTGGCAATAACTTTGCAAGTATAATTGACAGAGTCAATCGCGTTAATTAAATCACGTATATGCGTTATTTTCGAAATATTGCGCCGGTTTCGGTATGGAAATTTCGTCGGATTTCGCAGCCGGCGAAACACTTGCGCGCCTCGGCAATTAAAACAATTTTTATACTTAATCGACTCGTTGTTCAATTAACGTGATTATCGTTATGGAGTAAAAATTGCTGGTTGGCAAGGTAATTGCCGATGTTGATGTTATCATAATGCATCGAGAATATTATTATCGCAGATAGCATCAAAACTGAGGGAATTTATTCATGCAATTACAGCTGCAGTTATTACTTGAATACATTCGTCGAGAAATCGCTGTGGACACTTCCCTGGATTCTCGAATTAACAAAATGTTTTCTCAGAATAGACTGTAATATATTCGTGTTTAAAAAATTGAATACTAAAAATAATAATACATTAAAAACACCAATTAATAATAATAAAAATATCAATTACAATCAGTTAAAAATTACGTACATTTTCTGCAATATCTTTGACCCCGATTATTATCTCTGCATTTTGCCTTAAATAATAATTCTACACACGAAAAGTATACAAAAAATAAAATCCATCCATTTTCCTTCTGCATTTACATCAAGCTATTTTTTAATTGCTCGGCTTAGCGACAACGGTTGAGAATAGTGTTAATAAATCCGTAATGCGTCTGAGAGAGCGTAGAGGTTGCGAATATTTGAATGTCCACGGGGGACGCAATTCTGACAGAATCGGAGATACAGTTAGCCGGAGTGTCGGTGGCACCAGATCAGGTGGGACTGTACGCGGAGGCCGGGGTTACAGTTGGCAGGTCGCGTAATGAAATATGCGTGACGAGAGGTCCCGTGAGTCCTTGACTCACACCCGGATTACTGAGTTCGATTTAACCAGCGCCGGATCGGTCGGTTCATCGGCGGCGCGCCGGCTCCGGGAAGGGTGGCGGCGCGTTATATTATTCAATTATGTCATTCCAGTTATACGCACCAGCTACGAGGACGACCCTCCGCATTTTCGTCGCGCAGACTGCTCGGGCTCTCGCGAGAGTAGTCGCGCCCCAACTCGCAAACCCATTATGGAATTATACCTACTCGATTAAATCGCGCTCCACTAACGACGAATTATCATAAGAAAATGGCATGAGCGAGAGCCATTTGTTCTTCGTTACGGGTTGGGCGCTCGCGTTTCGCACTTCGTCGATCGCACCCGATGCCGTCTGTTTTTCGGACGCGGCAAGTTTCATGTAGTTTGGTGAAGGCAGTCAAAGTTGGATTATGAAGATGAAATGTTGGGAATTTGATAGGAAATTGGAGACGGAGGATGAAGCTAGAGTATTTTGTTTTAGTCAAAAGGTCGATGAAAAATAAGATCGGTGAAAAATCGACCTTTTTTGAGAGGTTGCCATTTTATGTAAAATTCGAATTTTGAAAAAAAAAATCTATGGAAAAAGTCGTGAAATTTAATAAACATTTTTTGTTTCAGATAATTCAGCTGGGAATAATCAATTCGATATTCATATTTGAATTGATTAATCCTTATGGATCTGCCACGATGGAACATGATGTATATTATACATATATTAGATGGACCTTATACAAAAACTACATATACAAATGATATTCGTACATTTTACATATACCAGATATATGTAAAACTGGTGTCAGAGTGTATATACTATAAAGACCTGACATCTTTGAATATCTAAATAAAATAAAAAAACATCATTGCCAAATATACCTAAGAATCCTATCGGTCATAAATTCTATCTTCCAAATGTCCTTCCTTATACTGTAGGCGAATCGCCCGAATTCACTATTTTACCTGTTGTCTTACTTCTCTTTATCGATAACTCGAAATCTCAAACATTTGGTTTTCCCAGCAAATTTACTTAACCAAGCGAATACACGTCTGTGAACCAAAGTTGACCAAATCCCGATTTCAAGTCATATATAATACCCAACATCGTTTCCATCTCAGCGTGATAGATTACCTAATAGGCCCGACTCTGTTTATTCGTAGTCTCGTAATCCGACAATGCAAGAATCATATATCACGCGGCCCCTTAAGAACAACTTAGAAACGAATTAATTAAGCAGACCCCTTCTGTGAGTTTTGCGCTCCCGCGTGCCCCCGCTGCGGATCCGTGCAATTCCATAAATCAACGCAAATGACAAATATTCGCGTGATGACAAACACAATAAGTCTCGATTTCGGTCAATTCGTGTGCGTAACGCGCGGCATAATGTTGGAGCCTTTGTGCACACACGGGGGGCCGTCGAAGGATCCCGGACGTAGGCGAGTGACGTCACTTATAAGGACATAAATCAAAGCGAAGGACAACCGTTCCGGATACGGGGCACGGATGATATGCTCCCCCGGGATATATCTCGAGCGTTCTCTTTGATTCGCAGACTGCGCGCGCATTCTCTTTTTCAGATTCGACGAATCCCTCAAATCGCCACCGACGCGCTCGACCGTTTTTATTTAACTTTAAACTTTCTTTCGTGCAGACGAAAACTGGCGATTTTGTGCTACAGAATGTCCAGAAATCGTTCGAGGAACATCCAGTCGATATCTGGATTTTTGCACCTCTACAAAAAGTGGTTGAAAAAATGAGTTTCGAATTCATCCCTTTTTCTGATCATTTTTTTGATGGATTGATAGAATGCTATTTGCTTAAAGAACGGGGTTAGCCATCTTGTTTGTATAATCCCCGAGGTCGTAACTCATTTTAAAATGTCAATTTGATCACGAAACTGTCGTATCAGCGCTTTTAGAACGAGAGCCCTGACTTATTGAAATGCGCGTCGCAAAATGTCCAATTACACGATGTCTTTCGAGAACAGCCGAACGGCAAAGATTTGTACAACCTGGGTTCCGCGTCGCCCGGCTTGGGTCAATAAAAACTCGTCATCAAAGAACAATATAAGACGAGTCGTGCGGTGCGCCAGTGGGGCGCATCGCAAAGATAGGGATTAGGCGCTGAGTAAATCGTCAAATGTTTCGCTCGGTGTATAACCTCGCGTGTGGACACATGTATCACATGCTGTGCAAACACGATTCTCCGCTGCACAATGTCCAAGCGAACCCCTTCTTGCACTTTGTCATCGAGCGCCCGACTCGCTCCTTTTTCTCTCGCTCTTTTTTCCGACGTCGTCCTCCTCCCTCCCAGGGGCCTCGATTGATCACGCGCCCCTTATTTCGGGGGCGCTGTTTATCCAGCTGCCGCATTTAAATGCCGCTTTAACGCGCCATAAAATTATATGCAAAATTCCCCATAAAATATGTACGCCGGCACCGTAATGCACCGAGAAATTGTCGCATCACACTTTTTTGCCTTCGGGATTAGGCGCGTGCATTTATTATCGCGGCATATCGCTTCCCGGGGGACCATCCCAAAGGGTGGGTCGGAGTCGTCACGGGAGTGTCCATTTTTCACGACCTTAAACCGAACGTTTCAATTCTTCGTCGCGCCGAGATTACGGCGAAGCGTTCGTCGCTTCGGCAAAGCGATCGTCTATAAATTTGCCGGGTCGTTATGGCCATGGCCCATAAATGATATCATTTTGACCGCCATCGGGCGAGTCAAACGGAGCCGATGGATGGTCATGCGGAATTGTTCGTGGAACCGTCCGGGCGTGACGTTTTTTCGCGCCCGGGCCATCTATCATAGAATGTAACTTCTGGAATTTAGCGGCGGAAAGGCGTACAGAAGCGGGCGCCATGATGTGTGGTCCGTGACTATGAGGCATCGGCATTGTTACCTACGTTGTTTCGTCGATGCAGCTACGCCTCGCGCGGACCACCGCACGGGCAACGAATTAAATGGCCAGCAATCCAAGGAGCCCGACAAACGAGAACAAAAGATTACGGTGACAATGAACTTAACGACAGTTCTGTCATGCCGTTACGTCCGTAATGACCGCGGCCTGCGCCGTTTTTCATTCCGCAACAATGCGATCCGATTAACCCGGAAAACGTATGTTCAAGCAAATTAAGGATATTACTTAGCTCCGAAGGACGACGTCGGCTCGTTACGATTACTTAACTGAGAGGGCAATTTATGGAATTGAAGATACACGTTAAGGATGTTTGTCAGGATTGCTAAAGTAAGAGGTAATGAGAAATTGTTTAAAAGGAAGTCGTGGGGACGGTGTCCAATTATGTGAAAGGGATTGTTGGCATTGTTAATAATACCCAGAAAAATAGACGGTAGAAATATTGTTTTTAGTGCAAAATACTGGACTGTAAAATTTACAGTCTAGACAGTAATAGTTAACACGTTGATTAAACATAAAGAAATACCGATCAGAACAGAAGAAAAAACGATAACAGAAATTGTTTTCTAAGACGACAATGCCCGAAAAGTTTTTTCTAATTTTCAAATATACCGCGCTTTCCGCGACTGTAATTTTCTACAGTTCTAGACTGTAATTTTCACAATCTGTGAAATTATATATTCTTCGACTGCACAGTTTGACAATATAGTACTGCAAATTCTACAGCCATGACTGTAACTTTTAAAATTTCGACTGTACTTTTTACAGTATGCTGCTTTGGGTACACGGATACAGAAGTAACCAGAAACATCTGCTGTGAAAACAATTTTTCGAAAATAATTTTTGTTTCCTTAAAAAATCGATTTTGCAAAAAATTCAGTTTGATTTGTTTGCTTCGAGCAAATGAACTGGTGTGAGAGAGCAGCAGAAAATAACTGGTTTGAAAAAGGTTTTGTGGGTGAGATGATTAATTTTGGCTTGATATGAAACATGTGAGGGATGGAGGTGGTATCCTGGCGAGCGAAAGGTCAGCTGAAAGAGCCGCTAATTTTGAAGATAGGATTGAAATAATTTGTAAGTGGTAGCTGGTGGGCTGTCAGGTACCAATGGGGGACCTACGCACAGCGGGGCATACGGCCAACCTCCGAATCGCTACCTCTTTTACTTTACTTATTATTACATTTCTTCCTTCGTGATTTTAATGTGCTTATATTTCGGCTTTCAACACCTGCGGCAAATTTAGATGTTACTTCAAGCTTTTATTTTTCTCTGCTTCCAGCCGGTCATTAATTGAATTAAACAACTGTCGTGCGAATTGTTGGAATAGAATTTCGTCCGTTATCAGAACAGCTAACGAATGCGACGAGGATAAATGTTCAAAAACGGCACATTCATCCGCAGGCCATTATTCCTCGGCATTTTGTAATTTTGCTTACAATATTTCGTTGACAATGCGCCGCTACGTTTCGCTCATTGCGTGTCCCGCAGTTGGAGCATGAACGATTAATAATGCTAACGACATAACGACTGGCATAATACGGTTTGTGATGCAAATCCGGCGGCGATATAACACTTTTTATTCGTCCCATTTCCTCCACTGTTTTAATGGAATGACAAAGTTCGTCATGCGGTGATCCGTTTTTTCTTTTCAAGTGCACACCGAAGGCACCATGCATGTGGGTTGAACGTTCGCGAAGATATTCATATGGTAATTGGATTTCATATGCACGGGAGACTTTTGTCTTCCGGAATTATTATGAACGTTTTTATGATTGTATTATGATTGGGGAGAAGTGTAATATCCGGATCACGCCTGGCTGATTGGTAGATAAAAGCTATTTTTTACATGACAATTTCACTTGAAATCATTATTCAGCTTATTCGGCGTCATTCGAAATTAAAAGCGAGGTTCGTTGAAAATAAAAAGGATAGATTTATTATTCAAGGGAGTCAATTAATGACGGATTTGCTGATCGTTATTTCGCGAAGGAAAAAGATCAGGGCTTGATGACTATCGAACTTTAATGGCTGCGACATGTTAAATGGTTTTGAATAAGTGATGGGAAAGTGGAAAAATTCATACCACAGAAATATATTGCACATTTCGCCAGACAACCAACTTGTTCTTAAATTGACCTACATTAGCCCTGCTTTACTGTTCCCGCAATTCGAGAAATTACGGTGATCGGCAGATGTCAAGTGAGTTAAATTTTGTTTGAAAGGACGTTGAAAATACTTATAATCATTTCAGCAAATGTACTGTCATGAATATGAATGGAATAAACCGAAACATTGCATAAAAGCGCTTTGCGATCAAAATAACCCGACGAATTACGACAGCAATAACATTAACGTCGGAATATCATGATCGGGAAACCAAATCCACAATATCCATCAAGTAACGGTAGCCGTCTCGTTACATAAAGTGTCCTTTTTGGTAAATCGTCCAAGTTACGTGTACCGTATTTATTCTATTACATACCTGACCCATATGCTCTATATTTGCATATAAATTATACCTATACTCGCCACGATCGGACTTTGACAACTTAGGACCGGAAAAGCTTTCACTTTTGCGTCGTTTAAGAGATATTCGCTGCAATATGATTTTGAATTTTATATAAACTTGTAAATTGAAACAATTCAGATACTTTATTTGATTTTTAATACCCTTATTATTCACAAAGTATTTGCCAATCAGTTCAATGTCCCACTTAGATAAAATTAACGATTGCTTCGGAAGATTCCGGTTTTTTTAAAAGCTACAAAAAACCTAATGTCACTTTCGTTGAAAAGAGCAGTAACATTTAAAGTGCATTAGAATTCGCAAAACAAAAACGTTTGAATGTCATCAAAGATTCGTTCGGATAACTCATCTGTATATTGTCTAGAACGCATCCGTGATCAACGATGATAACGTCAAAATGTAGAAGATAAAATCAGACAAAACAATGCTAAATGTATCGACGAGACAACGTAAAAGTAAAGTTATTTTTACACACTGTTTAAAATTCAATTTGAAATATCACAGTTGAATGTTCTATACATTTTAGTTAGCAAACAATGCATTTTTAGATTGTAACTTTTGTAACAAGTATAATACGCTGAGTGTAATTTTAAATGTATAATTCGACTATGAATATTATCTCTGATAGAACTAGATGTATATTATACATATATTAGACGGACATTCATACATAAAATAGATATATACATATAATATAC
>JABFPB010000942.1:0-29716 GCA_022817645.1 Ceratoteleas bidentatus
AAATTAAAGTTAATTTACTTACAAACCATTATTATTGATGAAATTTCTTTTATGAATAATATACATTATTTATCATTGCTAAATAACAATCACTACAATCCTTTACAACATAAATACTCATCAAATTCATGCGGAAAACGGAAAGTAATGGGTAAATGAGTAATTTTCAATTACTTTGTACAAAAACAATTATTTTGCTAATTCATTTGTTAATTGTTGCAATGACCATTAACTAATAATTCAAAATATTTTACATTAGTGACAATAGACATATTATTATAAATCATATTTTTTCAACAAATAAATACTCTTTTTGTACATTACGCAAGTAATTGAGTAATTAACGATGCCCATCTCTGGTCTGCAAACTAAATGAATACATGATGGCACCAGATTTGGGCGAAAAAACACACAAAGAAACATATTTATGTAAATAAACATATTGGAGTGAGACGGATTTTTGTTTACTGGCATTTCTGGATGACTCGCTACGTGTAATGAATCAATATACACATCTTTTAATATTTTAATTCATAAAGAGCACCCCTATTTTTTTATCTGGTAAAGCAATCTAATGAACGTCAACCCTGCACCGAATTTAATGGATTATTTACTTATCTTCGCTCTTTTTTCCCTGCGGCGCGATTTTCACGTGCGTCCTTGTAATCGGTCGGAGATCGTTCGTTTTCCCGCCGAAAAACACCGTCGCGGCATTAGCGCGTTTTTCATGCTCGCCACAAACAGCGACTTCACAAAAAGCGGTCCCTTTTCCGCACTGACCTCCCACGACTAGCACCGTACGTCCCCGGATTATTTCGAATGAATTCGACATAATCGTAATCTCGCGGCAAAAAATGTCTGCCCGACTTTGACCGCCGGCGGCTGAAGTTGCCTTAGCTTCCGTTTCCGGATTTATCTCGCTGCCCGTGGATCGAGGTTTCCCTTCCACAATGTATATTAAACTGCTTATTTTTATTAAAAGTACATATAACATAAGTACACTGAGAAAACTAAATGGTAATTTCTACTATTTAAATGGCGACCAGCGCAATTTAAATGGTCGTATTCCACTATTAAAATTAAAAAATAGTGGAATTCTCCTTTTAGCCACTATTAAAATAGTGGAATTTGCTATTATAATGTGAACTTTCACCATTCTAAATGTTAGAATTGAATACGTATTCGAATATCACAACAAAGGTTATACATTAATGACAGGTTATACAAAAAAATAACTAGGATTAAAAAAATCACTCAAATCGCCAATTGACGAGTATATGTAACGCGCCAGCTGTCAACGGTTCACCATCCTAATAGCGAAACGCGGGTTTCGATATTTAAATGGTGAAACTTTACCATCTTGACATTTCGCTATCGTGATTGCGCAATCTAGTTTTCTCAGTGTACATTGAGAAAAATGATGCATTCAAATTCGTTAGATTTTCAGTCAATGTTGCCATACCACATAGTAAATGCGATGTATTTGTCTATTTGGAAACATATTATTGTAACTTCGAACAATTTTTCATAGATGATATAGTAATATTTACCTGCTGATCAATTATATGGTATATTCAAAGTTATTGTAAATCCAGGAAGTTTTAGTCAATATAAAATATTATTTATCGTAAGAAATTGTAAAAGTGCATTTCATTAGAATATGATCTCATTTTATTACTATGACTACAATCATTATTATTATTCTCTATAAAACGCTGAATTGCAATTCCTGGTGAAAAAAACAATCTGGATTCAGTCTGGCCACGTATACTAGTGCCTGATATACAAACGGTTTCCAGATTGTCTTCAGACTACGATCAGACTCTTTTGAGTCTCGATATAGTCTGAGTCACGACGCATGTCAGACTTTATCCAGACTACCCAGTCGGTATCCCGATTCTTCGCACTCTGGATATAATCTGGTATCAGTCTGCATAAAGTCTGGCTTGCATCCTGTCCCACATTAAAAACAGTCTGCGGGTATTCTAGATACAGTCTGGGAACAGTGCAAATACAATCTGGCACCGGACCGAATCCAAATTAATTTTTTTCCACGCAGGATTATAATTTAAATCAATACAATTAAACCTAATGAACAAAAAGCTACTCCCTCACTTATTCTAACCTAGAACAATCACCATCCGAAAACCCCCTTCGAACCGAAATCTTTAATTCGCTAATTACAAGCCCGGTCTCATAATTCCTCACTTTTCTGACGGCGGGCTCTGTTATTTAACGCGATATGTCGCTAATCCGCTTCGGCCCGGCAAAAACCCGACAAATCCCTGTAAATAAATACGCCGCCGACGGAAACCTTTTTGGAGCAACTATGCAAGAGGGATTATCGTCGACTTGTGCTGGAGCGTCGTCTGTCTGTCCGCATGCTCCTGTGTCCGTCCTTGTACGTGTTCGTCCGTGTGAGTGAGTGTGACGGTAGGAAGAGACGGTCTTTCTCTCGTGATCGCGCGGTGCGGGTGAACGGTCGCCATTCTGAGGTTACGTCGGACGAACGGATTCCTCCCCCCGAGGCTCCGATTGCTGTCCGTTCTTCCTTACTTGGGGGAAAAATCGCACCTCGCCGCTCGGTGTCTGTGCGTGTACGTACGCGTTCACTGGTACCTGTGCTGGTAGGTAGGTTAGCTCGTGTCGGCGCGATTGATAGATAGACTCTGGCGATCGACTCGGGCTCTTTACGAGGCAGATAATGGGCCGTGGAAAAATCGATACGCTCGATATCGTATCGCGACGAGACGGAACCGGCCGCGCGCATTTTGCAGTCTCATTGACGCGGATCTTGACTTATCATTGAAACTAATGCCAGAACATTGCGCCGGATGAGTCGACAAAGAGAACAGCGAGATATCGGTGATAAGCGGTGTTTGCGCGCGAACCAGGGCATTATGCAAAAATTGGCCGAGCCCGTCGACGGGCTAAATCACGCCGAGTTATCGGCACGTCGGCTCGCATAATCGAGAACAATGACTGCACATTGATACTAATTGGGACGCGATCCCTCTTGGCTGTTGGCTTAACGCGGCTAATTGTTTTCGGACGAGGGGCGATTGTTTTTTGGGAGGGGGGTAATGGGAAAGGTAGATGGCGCCGATAGCGGGAGGATTGATTTGTCGGTGTGTCGAATGGCTGGGAGGAGAGGTGTCGTGATGGAAGAGTCACATGTTTGGAATGTAAGATGGGGTGAGGGAGGTTTTTTTGGGGAGGGGAGAGGGGGGAGTGACGATTTATTTAGGGATAAGAATCTGTACAAATCGCTGTACAGCATTTAATCTTATAATCGCTGTGAAAAAATGATGTGAGCAATTTTTAGTAAAATTTTATTAAGTGGTAGAAGGACGAATCACCTGGAAAATGAATCAAGGATTTAATGCATTTTACTTTAATAAAAGTTAGTGATACAGTCAATAAGCACTGTTGAATGTTTGATAAAAAATGCAAAATTAAGAGTTCAGAAAAATTAAATTTTTTCACAATTTGTTAACGATTGTATCATGAACCACGGAGATAAATTTTGTATTTGTTGTTTCTTGTAGAATATTAAAAAACGACAATCTGAAAGTGAAGCGATAATGAACGGTAATTAAACAGTGCGCCTGAATACGTCAGGCGAACGATGCAGTTTAAAAACCTTTAATAATACCGTGAAATTTTGCGCGAAAATGTAGTCATAACATCTTTGATCGATAATGCATGGAATTAATATAGATATACATTCGATTAAGCTTATAACACGGCTGGTTATTCAAACGAGAATAGCACGGCTGTCTATCTCAAACACATTCAAACGCGTTTTTTCGATTAATTCCGTATCATTTTTTTCCGGTTAATGTACATGTAAAAATAGTAATTTCCAATCGCTCATATCTACGTAAACGCTCAGCGCATAACAACGTATCATAAACTTAATTTTACGATACGCGGGGAGTATAAAATTATCGATATTATCTTTAATATACGAAATTTTCAGCAACTTTTCACTCGTATTTCAATTTCTAATAAGCACCCTTCAAATTCACATACTAATTTGCAGACGTTCGATTAACATAACTATCATTACAAATCGCGCCAACATTTTTCACTCTTGTTAAGGTTTCAGGCAGCAACATTTTTCGAATATAAGATTCGAAATAATATAAACAACGTATATAAAATACACGTCAGGTCATTGAAAACTTTAATAATCGAATTTGTTTACATCGTGAATTGAGAAATTGAGAGAAATTCACGTTGTAAACCTAAACACTTTTCCGTTTTACACGCAAAAATGTTAATATTTCGGCTGAACGTGCGATACATGATTAAAAAGCCGCCGATGCGATTAAAAACTTATACACTTATATTCCAATAAGCGCACGGGTGCGATCGATTTTGCAGCGAGAAAGCGCCGGGCGCAACACAGCGAAAACATTTATCAAATTTACGATACGCGAGTCGAAATTAGCTGGGGATCAAAAGTGCAACGAAACATACCTGTAAACAAAAAACAGATTAATTTACAATTCCAGTCATCGAGTTTCGCGCGGAATGCACTTAGCGGCTGAATCACAGTAACAAAGTGATGCGAAATTGAAAATGTATTACAACGTTTTTAGCGCGATTTTGTTATTTGAATTGACCCTCCTTTTTTCGCAAATCCAGCACCTCGGATTTGGTATTGCAGAAACGTGCAACCGAAATTATGTTCAGCTTGTTAATTATGTTCATTTGGGCGTGGGTACGTACCTCTTCATTCAAAATACAAATCTAATTTTGTCAACCGTAATATTCCCGTACGGTGAAAAAATGTCGAGAGGAATTATACAAACACAAACCCAGCCCGAAAATGGAAAGAAAAAACAGCACTCGTCGGAGAAAATAAATCTAGATACACTTTTGCAAAAAAAAACAAACAAACAATTCTCTTACGCTTCTCTTAAAATAATAGGTTAATTGGATTAATTTGGCTATTTTCAATATTTAGATACATTTACCCTTTTTATGGGCTAAACATTTTAAAATGACAAGTTCCTTTTGCCAGAATGACTACTAAACCATTGCCTGCAAATGATGGTAGAATTTGTCTCTCTTTAGACAATAGCTTGGCAGAAAGAGTCTGGCAATCTTTAATCGGTTAAAGTCTTGATAAAGTAAAACTTTTGGTGCTGACCCATTCTGTGCTCAGACTATTGCCAGACTGCAGCTATCATCTAGTATTTTTCAGTGAGTTTTGAATTAGCAATATCCAGATTTTTTTCCATGCAGGAAAGAACCGAAAAATAGCAAACAGCCAAGAAAAGCAAAGCGAAACGAAGAACAATAAATAACAGCGCCCGGCGCAACATCATATCGCTCGTTAGGCGCGGCGTTTGCACCCAAAGGGCACAGCAGCGCCACACCTCGTCAACTGAAATGGCGCCGCTGAAACGAGTGCAAATAAAGCCAACATCGACGCTGACATCGTTCCTGAAATGCCCGATGATTAGCGACGGGATCCGCGGTAATCCGGCAAAGGATGCGCGAACAATCTTGCGCAACGCAATTATTTCGCGTCCGGCGTTTTGACGCGTCCGTTTCAGCACGCTAACGAACGTGCGATAGCCCGCGCTTATTTTTGTTTGGCTCTTGTTTGCGCGGCGCCCAACAGTATTGCGTTACAGTTACAGCCGAAGCTGCTTTGATCATCCAATTCCGGAGTGAAACTTTGGATACGTATCTCGCAGCGATTAAGATTTTCTGTCAATTAAAGTTCGACGAATACCGGGGCAAACGTGGCGCATCCGCCAAAGAGCGCCTCAAAACCGACGTCGCGCGGCGCGAGCAATCGACAACGTTGTTGCCGCGCGATTGCGATCGCCGATCGCGCAAGCGCGCGCGATTTCAGAAATCAACGCGCCGATCAAGATTGCGCGTCGCGACTTTTGCGATGGAATCCATCTTGATATTTCGTCAAGTGCTGCACCGCGAACGGACTGGTATAACTTTATATTGCACAAGTTTTAAGGGATATTGTGCAACTGAACGGTCGTTAGGGAAGTTTCTTCCGGGGGCGGGGTGTTGGAGGATTGTTTAGAAGATTGGGAGTTTGATTGCGAGAATGTGAGGTTTTGGCTCAAGAAATTTAATTGAGGGTATGGAAACAAAAATAGTATCTTTGTGAGGATCTTTCAGCAGTTTGAAAGAAAATCAAGAATTTTCTTTTATCAAAGTGGCTCAATTAGAATTTTAAATTGTGGGGTACGATTAAAGTGATATACGCTCCTGATATAGCAATTTATCAAGAGTTAAAAATTAGACTCCAGATCACCTATTCAAGAGAAATCAATTTTCACATTAAATTTACGTAACATTATTCAAGTGTTCATACATTTGTTGCTACAAATTGAACGAATCTTGAATAATGTTGAACATTGTAGGAGTCTTAATTTTTAACTAAAAAAAGCCAATCTTGTATGATTTTATCCTCGGTTACATTTTCTTTTACCAAAAAAATGTACACTCCCAAAAATGTTCTGAAATTTCACTCACTTTTAAGACACATTTGTCACTGAAATTTCAGAAGCATGCAACTTAAATCAATTTAATGCACAAATGACTGAAATGTCAGCCACAGTAAAACGCTGGAGATTACCAATCAAAAACCGATATCGATATCTAATCGAAACAGAGCTGGCGTGCCAAGTTCTCGCAATGTAAATATATGGCGCTTTCGATATTCTTCCTGATGAAGAATAAAAAGTACATCGAACACGAGTTTTCACGAGTTGACGAAAACTTGTGTCTTTGTCTAACGCAGTGGCGCGAGAGAGACAAAAGCTTTTCTCAACTCGTGGAAACTCGTGTTCGGCATAATATTTACTGTTTTAATATAAAAGATTATTTTTTATATTTGCCTGTTGTAAACACGAATTTAAACACGTGTCTTTATTCTTACATTGTGAAGTTATTGCACCGCGAATGCTCGTTTCTCCATTAAGCTTCATAACTTACGCAATACTATATATTTTAATGAACGATTCTTCAAACGAAGTTTATTGGAATTCAAATTCAACAAACAAATTACATTTCACAAACTTCAAGCCTTACATTCATAGTGATAACTTTATTCAATCGCTAAGGTTGACAGTCTGATTCCGACACCAATGAGAGCAGGAATAAAATCTTACACCGCTCACTTCAATATGGTACGACTCACTTTTGTTATTGGGATACGTAAAAAAGTAGAATTTTAAATTAATTTAGTATAATAAATCCAGCCGTTTTAGAAATGTTTGAAGAATTGTTTTAAATTTTCATTTGAAATTTCAATTTTCATTTTCATCGTTTGAAATAACATTGAAGTAATGTTAATGGTGTTAATCAAACTATAATAATGACTGAACTTAAATTAACTAAAGCCTTAAAGGTAAAAGGGTATCTGGGAATAAAACTGAAGAACGAAAACAATATTTTTGGATATTATTATAAACATTTATTCCGTATAATTAAACCTTACTTTGTTCGCGTGTCAGTTCATTTTAATTACATTAGTTTAAGATGTTTATTGATTTCAATTATTTATACGAACATAAATAACGGAAATAATAATATTACATTCGGATGGTAATATAAGACGTTTTTACAATTATCATTGACTAACATCTCGTGATCTGTATAAAATTCCTCGGCTTTTCATATCCCGAATGACTGGTGCAGGAAGTCGTCCGGACACGGAAATGGCATATACTCCTGCACAGAAACGATCTGGAAAAATAAACGTACTCATTAAATGCTGTAATCTTTGATATCTATTTACTTATTACATCTAATACCCAGTAAACCGAATCAATTAAAATGAAAAAAGTTTAATTGTAAAATAGACAGAAGCATGATTTGTGTAAAAAAGTACAAATTGTATCAAACTGAAATATATAGCAACTAATGATATAACAGTATTTTTCATGAAATTGTTAGCAAATAAATTGAATTGTAAATCAAAATGGTGGAAGATTGGATTAAATGATATCAAATTGAAACTCTCTCATTCTGCCGCCATTTTGATTTACAATTAACTTACAATGTGGACAATTAATTTTGTTGAAAAAATAACCATTTCTCATTGGTCACGATTTATTTCAATTTGACGCACTTGATACATTTTTATCCATGTTGTGCCTGCGTCTATTTTACTGATAGACCTTTTATTCGAATTTATTCCCAGCAGTTAAGTAGTTATGTTATTACTATATTGTTCATTTTAATAATATTTTAATGAGATAAACGACTACATAAATGACTAATTATACTGTTAATTAAGAAAACTTAAAAATTGTTTATTATATGATTGAGCAGTCAACATTTTTTATATGAAATAATGATTAACCTAATCTAGTGGGAAAATAATTTTTACTTACTTATTCTTTGCCATTTGCAAACCCAACTGTCTTCTGGACTCGTCGCACAGATCATTCCATCAAAATTGGAGCTGGTACAATCAAACACATTGTCCCTTGAATTTTTCATTCTCAAAAATGAATCACAATTGTCACAGCCATCTAACTCGAACTGTTCAAAGCTCTGAAATATATAAGGAAATACCGTAAGTCAATAATATATTACAAGTATAGTCTATAAAATTAGAATTTTGAGATATACACAAAAAACAAAGATAAGATAGCATAACTAAAAATAATCACTTAATAAACCTCCTGATTGCCATATTTACATAAATTTTATGTAAATTTAACTCCGCATTGTGCATGCTTATTTACACAAATTCGTTTACGTACAAAAAGACGTACAAAAATCAGTTAAAATGTCGATTTCTAAACCTATATTTGTTATTAAATCTATAATGAAAGGAAAGAGATTACGTTTGCTTTGTGAGCGTAAACACTATTTTTTTCTATTTATTTTATAGATGGATTTTATGCTAATATGGGGATAAAATTGAACATTTTTAATGAAATGTATGCTACTATAAATAATTTAAGTTTATTTTATAGTTAAAAAGTAAAAAAATTTATCAGTGTATACGATCTATGTAAATAATGCAGCCCATAGCGGAGTTATGTGTCATGGGGTTATGAGTCATACATTTGTATGACGTATATTCCCATTTGGGACATGGTAAGTTGCTCCGAAATTAGATAAAAGCAGGTATATTGCTCCGAATCCTGCAACGCCATTAAGATAACGATCGTGTTTATTGCCTCGAAGGCAATATCTTGAAAACAATTGTATAGATGATTAGCTGCAACACCATGCGCAATATTTTCCTTCTCACTTTAACAGACTTAGGATTAGTACCGTTATTGTTTTCTTATCGGCTGTACACTATACTATATCGTTATCTTAATGGTTTTTCGGAGCAACTTGCATATGGCTTTCCATTTGTATAGACCTCGATAACCATCGTTTGTGTAACGATTGTCTAAATCTTTATGCGTCATACAAATGTATGACGCATAACCAATCTAAACAATAACCAAAGAAAGGCAAAACCTTTCAATAAATTCCTGCATTTCCCTTCTGAAAAAAATATGTTAGATGTAATATTAGAAATAATATTAAATTGAATATTAAATTTAATATGAAATCTAATGTACAAAACTGAACCCCTATTTAACATGAAATCTAATTATAATAACAATCTATATTATATGAATTAATTGATCATTGGTTTTACATTTCTTCAGTTTTTGTTTACATTGGTAAACAAAAATCAAATAACGGTAAAACCGAATGTAGGAATTTTGTATATTCCTACATTTCCCTACTAAAATATATATGTTAGATATATATTTTAATTTAATATTAGAAATAATATCAAATTTAATATGAAATCTAATTTACAAAATTGAGCTTGTATTTAACATATACTCCAAGATGAAAAGTAATATTAAATTTAATGAATTTTTTAATATACCCATTGGGATTCGATGAATCATATCATATTTTTCATGTTAAATTAAGATTCATATTAAATCTAATATTATTTTTCATATCTTGAAAAATGTAATATTAAATTTAATATTACAGTTTTCAAAAGGGTTAAGCATAAATTTTAAAACAAAGCCAATTATAGGTTGAAATTATAATTTGGTTAAAATTTACATACCTTGATTAAACAGCAATTTAAACACGCCCTGAGATTCCTCAAATCTTTCGGAATTGATTCCATTTTTTGTTTCTTTTGTGTTCTTTGATTTTTCCTGAGCACAGAAAAGCGGTCAGTCGACACCAGTGGACACTTGATGAATGAGAAAAATTAACAGCATAAATTAGTATGTCCGTTTCGACGCTGTGAAGTTGTAACCGATCGGAGCGCCTCTACCGGTCATTGGCCGAATTGAATTCGACTCACTTACGAATCCGCCTTTAAGTGTTTGAGATATTAACATTCACTAACTCCGCCAAATAAATTATGTAATGACACTTTCAACATATTCAGCAATATAAACAATGTTTGCAGTTATTGTTAACAAATAAAATTTAAGATAATTATGTTTATGGCAAGTTATTATTTGATGCAAAAAAATTCAATGGCAAATACAAAATTAAGACATTTTCAACTTATTTTTCAATGAACAAAGAAATCACGTTAACAAATAATTACATGAAAACGATTTGTAAAGAATTAAATTGTCACATATATTAATATTTTGGTTGCAGTAATTCATTTCAATTTATTTGATTATTTCAACAATTAATTTTACTATTAATTTTTCCGGTTAAATATTTTTAAAATCATATTTCATAACTTTTATATCTGACAAATTTAAATTGTCGCGTCTTTTTACCAACACGGTATAATTTCTGTTCTGAAGACGTTAGTTTTTCCGAAATTCTTTATAATTTGAGCATTTCTGTAGATTTTAACGAATAATTCTTCAAACTCATTAAAATTCAAATTTAGGGGCCAATCAAGGATCGAGACATCGACCCGACAAGGCAAGATATTTTTTTCATATTGCGCCAACTTTAAGTCTTATACTCATATTGGTAACATTATTCAATCGCTCGGGTTGGCATTCCGAATCCAACGGCCAATCAGAGCACGTTTTATCGGCATTACTCTGAACCAACTTCAATAGAACTTAAACTTTTTTCTAAGGGAAACTACCTAGTTACATCTATCCCTTGGATGTAATTTTTATATTTTTAACTTCAAATTCTTTCAAAAGATCCGGTTTAAAAACGTTTTTGGCCCACTTCAACATGGTTTTTATTTTCATTATAATGTTCAGCAATAAGAAAAACAATATATGAATTTAAGAAAATACAAATGTATCACGATTGCTGTACTTGGATCCAAATAACATTGTTTGTAATTTGAAACAACTGCACTTGAATCGATATCTTCTGTCATATTTTGACTCGAGAAGAATTGCATAACCCGTTTTACAAGTTTTCGAACTGCGGCTGAACCATACTTTGTTCAACAAGAAAAATCCGCTGACATTAGCATCGGATCCACCATCCGCAACGTTCTTCGCTCATATCGCTCAGTCACAACTACTGAATAGGTTGTTGATTCCATCAGTAACTCACTACTTCAAATAAATTTTACAGAATATACCCGATTATTACTCTCTCACGTCACGCTTTCTAACTTCCATTATTTAGTTAAAAAACCCTGTTTTACATTTTGCACCAATTCTTACATTGCACTTAGAAGAATCCCCTTTTTTCAGAAGGGTCGTTATCGAAGAGTCAATCTTTTTTGTAAAGTAAACTTTATAACATTCATCAAGTTTACTTAACATTTTATAAAGTCGTCACTCTAGTCGAAAAGCGTTACAGTTCGATTTTTGGTTGAAAAATGTTACACGTCCATTTGATTTAACTTTGACACATAACGTTCTACAACCAAAAATTGACGGGTAATGTTTTTCGACTAGAGTGACGAAGTAAGCTTCTGCATTGCCAATGAAAACAGTAAACTTTTTTTCTTTATAATATATTTATCCAGGGCATACTATAAGGGACATGGGTACATGGGTCGACTGTAGGATCTGTCGCTTTCCTATATCTAGTTCCCATACCATCGCACCAATGGCTTATACGTTGGCCATACAAAATATGGCCCACACTGTAAAAATGGTTGCGTGAAATTACACAACATGTTGCGTAATCTGGTTGCACAAAATATGTTGTGGAATTTTACACTTTGATATGTAATTTTAGACACAGAAGTGTAATCAAGCTATTGGATGACAACAGTTTGTCAACCTTAACCATAAAAATTAGGGAAGTGTTTCACTAAAATTTTACAAACAAATGTTTGTAAAACGACTGGATTCTACCCAACAATAATTCTGCACCCTCACGCGTCTGTAAAAAGCAAAACAAAAATAGGGTTAAGTCTGGCTCCAAACCCAGCACGGTGACATTCATAATTAATGTGTCATTTTACATATGGAATGTTATAAGTACACAACATGTTGTGTACTTATAACATTCCATATGTTATAAGTCATTTCATTTCACACAGTCTTTTTTACGGTGCATACGCTATCTCATAGATAATCTTTTTTTTCTCAATCTGGTGAAATTATAATGGATTATCTACAGATTAGTTTAATAAACGCTAAATGTAGTGTCATGACGTTGAGTTTTTCCTAAATACTCAAACTGCCTTCTTTCATCTAAGTTTTACTGCACTCCACCCAGCCTTTCTCCGGGAGCGCCCACACCGGCGAACAGGTGGCACCTGCAGCGCCACCTACAAGCCGCCGGCCGCGACATCGCGATCGCCGCGCCCGTTCCCAGACGGCGCAACGCGAGTCCGCGGAACGCTAACGACCACACTCGGACGTAACCCGATCACGTAGCGTCGCGGTCGGGCTTTCGGCGGTTCAACAAGTTTTTCCTCTCTCCCCTACCTCTCCCGATCCCCGCCGGCCCCGTTCACGCTCCACATCCCGAGGGCTATCAAATCGCCGGCGGACTCGTCCACGAAATAACTCGATTACAAAAATCGATCAACAGGAAGTAACACCTATCGGGCCAATCGGCGGTCGCGCAACCGCTCATTACATCAGCCGCGATACCGATCGCATAATTTAGAGCGGTGCCGATTTTTGCGCGACCACAATGAGCATCGCGGCGGATCGCCCGGCCCGGCCCCGATTATCATCGGCCGGAGCCGATTGGACGTGAGGTGAACCGTGTCGCGAGTTCAGCCGCCGACGAACCGGTTGAACGGCGCAATAAAGCGGAAACGCAATCGTTATCTGGCGAGCGGACGCGTCGCAGCGCTCGGCTTCCAGCGTTGCGCGGCAGTGGGCCGCGATATCTTTACGACGCGGACGCGCTCGTGCATCCGCATGCCGGCGAAAATAAGCCCGGACCGTCCGTCGCGCGCCGTTATCGCGATCTTAGGCTTATCGGCGATGGGAAAGTCCAAGTCGCCCTTGGGACCGAGGGGAATCAGGGGATCGGCCGTGGGTCAGCCCCAACGACCCAGGTAAAAAGCCAATCTGGTCTAGTTCTATATTCCTGGCCAATGCCTTAAAATGTATGTAAACACATCCAAACGGGACCGAATGAGATTAGATCTTTTTGATCTTCCATTGATCAGAATCTGCGCAATAACGGTAGACGTCTTTTTACTGGGGTTGGGTGAAAAAGTTGGTAGGGGGCTCACGAAATGATGAGATGTCTCCTTGGTGTAAAATCTGTCAACAGTGTATCAGCAACACGAAGACTGGATGATCATCGTGAGACTGTTGCCATATTGCTGATATATCGTTGCCATCCTGTTGCTATCTTGTTGTGTGACTCTTAGCCTGGCTTAGGATGACAGCATCGGTATGGTTCACGATGATGCAGATTTTCATTTTTTTGGTTCAGGGTTTTATTATGAGCCATTGAAACAATTTTGGTATTCTTTTTCGAATGGAGAAGTATTCAACTTTATCAAAACACACATTTTATGTTAATTTTATGCTGTCTTCAAATTAATTTTACTATCTCATTTCTCATCAGGTATCAGCAAACATAATCTAGAAAAGTACCTAGGAGGTTCAAATTGGTCTAGTATATAAGTCAAATTGTCTAATGTATAGCTTGAATGATCAAAAAAAGTAAAATATTCTGTCCTCGTCAGCAACTGATTAGGTTCTGACCACTTTTGTCAGAAAATCTTGTAAAAGAGTAAATATATTTTAACTTCGGGATATTAGGTGGCACGTCCATCGTGTTGGGAGTATCACGATATATGGGCTGGAAATGCGACATAGGCGCGGTTCAACTTTATGTTTTCGGGCGCTCGTTATCGCGGCCAACGCGCAGCCGGGGGTTATTAATTGTGAGATACTTTTGGCGCGGCGTTACAGTCCGCTGCGGATCGAGGATCGGCCGCTGCTTTTGTTTATCGGACGGCGCTGGTGAGGCAATCATGGGCGTTTTCAGGAGGAGGAGTTTGGTGTGATTGTGAAAAAATAGCAGAGAAAATAGTTAATAATAACGGCAGGTTGCAGTTTGTCTTTCCAGATGGGGAATGTCGTATTGTTAAGATGAAGAGAAAAGGTGGTAAGAGAAAAGGTCGATAACTTCATGAGAAAATGGGATTTGCTTCCAGCGACACTAAATGGGTTGCAAAATAATAAATATTCCCGTGAGAAAAAAAGAAAATATAGTATGTTTGTCTACAATTATTCGTAGTATTTAAGATATCAACCCAACGAGAACATATGTAACCTAAAATTGTTTAATTTCTGTAACATAATTTACAGGTATGGTACTTCCGATCAAGGTGCAAAAAAAATTTATAATCCAAAAGGTCAAATCCTATTTAAATTTGTGATCAAATATACATATTATTAAAAATTGAATTTGTTTTAATGTATCTTCTTATTTAAACATTATTTGAATTAAATTAAATAAATAATAGAAACAGGAACCATTTTTAACGATTACCCTCATTGCACTCATAAAGCTATGATATTATAACTTTGACCATTTGGATACTGAAACTATAATATTGCACTGCAGTCTTTAAACTCTATAAATAAAAATTATAAAGTTATAGAATGTTAATACAATAAAACAAATAAACTCGTAAAATCAAAAATGTTCCTTCTTTCTAGTTAAGTATCTAATACACCATGCTAAAGCTGAAATTTTCTATATCCCAATTACTCACTTAATACCTAAAATGAAAAAAATATCATTTGCTATCATTACGCCCGCCTCCCCCTAAATCGAACTAACTGGTAACGTCGTCAACAAGATGCCGAAATGTGATGGGAAAAAGTTGCCGTCGCTATTGTTATCCGCGCGCCTTGCCGAGCGCCGCCAACTTTTTTAAAATGCATTGCGAGATCCCCTTCGGATACATAAATATGAGAGCCCGCGAAATTATGAATTTCCTTAGATAAATACGACGTCGCGCCCGTGCGCGCATTTGCATAATAATACGATTTCCCGCGACCAACCCAAAAGTTCCCATAAAAATGGTTTCACAGGCGCGACGCGCGATCGCCGTTCCGCCAAGTAATTGCCCCGTCCGAAACCGTACCACTTCGGTTCCCGCGAAACACCGATTGTTCTGCGGATTTGACGTCGAGCGCACCGTTTCTAGGTGATTAAAAAGCGCGCCGCGGCAACTTTCGGTTTCTTTTCGCAACGAACTACGACTCCGTAACGATTTCCTTCCGTTCGGCGTGATCGCGCATCCAAACCGTTCTACCTTTTTCCCCTTTCGATCTCTCTCTCTCTTTCTCGTTCTCTCGCCACTTTCCCCGCTCCGTTCGTGTCTTCTCCACTTCGATACGTCATACTTACAACAGTGAATGACACACCGCCCGTGACTTAACGGTTTTCTCCGTGAGTAAGTGACTTTTTATCATACGTGTCTAGAAAATATTTCATTATTACCCTAAAACTAGAACTAAAAGTATAAGTTTAAAGACAATGGTATTTTTTAATAGCCTGGAAAGTGGCGAATAATATTGTACTTTCCTGGACAACAATATTCATTATTAATCTATAAAATAATAAATAGTAACATTTAAAGATTAAATTAGTCAAGAATCCTATCATCATAAGTGGATTCTGAACTTTAAAAGGAGAAGAAGTAACGAAATTTGTTAAAATAAGCTAAATTCATATAGAATTGAATGATTTAAGCTTCAAAATCAGTTCTCTTAGTTCAAGAATAAAAGCTAAACAAAAATCACGATAAAAATCGACCAAACATTCGTTTGAATGTTCCCTTAACTGCAATAAATCTTCGTTTAATTTTTACGAAAAACAACTGAACCAATTATCCTATTTTAGTATATTTTCTGCCCCAGTTCATAATGTACTATTACCTTCGAAATACCAAACATCCAATGCAATTCATGGACGCCAAAGTTAGTTTCCGCACGATACATCAGCCTTGTCTTGATAGCGCCTCCGGACGTTTGACTTTGCTCGCGACGAAATTCGTAAGCAATTAACGCCGCGGCGATAATGCGCGCTTCTTTGCGCCTTATCTCACGGAGAACGCACGCACCCGGTGCCGATAATGACCACGGCTCGAATCGCCGTGTCTTAGAGAAAAATACGACGAGATACCGCGCGCGGAATTATCCTATCATTACCCGTGCGCGAGAGCCCGGTTATGAATTTATTTCACCGGAAAAGTCGTCCGCGTTGAGAATACGATTATTTATTATACAGCGCTTAGGTGGAAATTTATGTTACTGTTATTATCTGCGCGAACGATACGAAATGGTACTTTCAATTCTTATGTTTACCGGTGTATCCAAAGACGTAAAAATATATTCCGCCATAAAACTCGACGTAATTCGGACGAATAGCTCAATGCGGCGTACAAATGCGCCCGTTCGACCGTAATGTAACAAAGTTAATGCAACGTATCGGCCAACTGCTCGGCCCTTTGAATATTGGCACCGCGGGTCATTAGAGGGTCATTTTTCAAACGCGCGACGTCGATTTCGCGCACGCCAAATGCTCGCTTGCGGCAAACCGCCGCGAAATCGTGAGTCGGTGCGATGTTCGAAATTCGAAAGTGCACAGCTAAAACCAAGTGTTCTGTAAGTGTCTGAAACAGGTTTTGTGTTTAACGTCAAAATAGATCTTTAAGTGTTGTACCATTTAAAGTTAGGTTAAAATTTATAACATTATATCTTTAAAAATATAGACAACAAATGTTTTATCATAAAATTCTTGTTTTCTCTAAAATTGCTGTTTAGAGGAAGTTAAAATGTCAGTAATCTTTCTTTTCTTGTTTATTACACACTTTCAAAGTTTAAACTAAATTTGCAGATGTAAACGGATTTTACAACCATTTTCGACTTCTAATCCCATCGCAATGACACATGTCTTGGGATGGTATCAACGATTATATATTTCCGTGCCAAATATTGGCGAAATATTAATAAGAGTTTCCTCTTGGAACAATGAAATATTGTCAAGTTTGGAAAAATTGGTTTTTGATGCGAACGAAGTCAGTCGCAACTCGCGTTCGTTCCGAATGTTCGGCGGCAGTATTATTTGCAGCTTAAAATGTGGTTTAGCGTTTACCAACGATTGCGTTAGCGTTTTAGTTTTTTGCGCGGCGTTTATTAGTTTTTAGTGGCGGAGAAGTGTGTGTCATGTCACAGCGGTGCGCGCCGCCTAACGGGAAAGGATTTCAAAAAGGGATAGGCAACGCGAGGTATAACGTGACACGCGAGACAAGAAACTCGTGAAAAGTATATTTCACTTTGATACTCATCGGGCGAAATTTAATAAGGACAGAGACAGCAAAGTGGATCGCTTCTCCACATGGACGGAAAATTTATTTAATTGAAATTTTACGCTCGAAATGACGCGGACTGAATTTAAGAGGCACACGCCCGGAAAAAGAAGTTAATAGGCACGAATAAATTCGCTTTGCCGTCGCCGAATAATTTATTTGTGTTCGAGTTGAAATGATCAAGATGGCGATAAAGAATTTATTTTCGTTCGACAAAGCAACTGTTTGCCTGGGCACTCGCTCGGGCTCTAATTCGCCGACAATTTAAATTGAACGGTTAAGTAAATTTTACGTGACAGTTCCATTTACAAGATTTGCATCGAATGAGTAATGTTTTTTTCTATCTCAAGGGACAGCGTAATGACAGTTGTAAAGTACTACCTGTATAATTAGTAAAATTGCGAAAACGCTTCGACCGAAAAAGTCCATTACAAAACGAAAACACACAAAGCACAAGTTACACTCGTTAGGAAACATGAACGGGAAATGGGTTTTAGGAGTCACCATTTACAAGTGAATTGATGCCTGCGTATCAAGTGCCCATAAATGTGTGACTTTTGTATGGGATGGCTCGAAGTAAATCGTCCGCTACAAGTGAATTTATGTGGAATAGATAAACCGTAAAACTATAAACACTAAATTTAAAATAACTAAAAGCGTGCGATCACAAATAGAAAAAAAACTAATCTAATCCCTCGGAAATTGTCGGTGTGATTAAAGGTGTCGTTACTTTTATGTAGTACTCAAATAATCGGGTGATATATGGTACCTTAAAAATGAATAGGACACTAAACCAACATTTCTTCAATTTAAATTACAAACATCGCGAGAATATGACGTTTTACAGCCTTTTTATGCCAGCAGACATACGATCGATAAATATAAACTCAGTAATATGACGTAGAAATTGGAAAACAAATATCTACAGTGTTCCACATTTTTCTTCTTACGAGGTACACATAAAAACTGGGTTCGACTAATATTTCACGACTGTAAGTGTAGCGTTCAAATTCTTCCGTTAATACGTTAACGAGGCGCAATTCTTCAAAAAGTTATCTGGAGCTTCAAACCGCGACGTTAACGACTTCATTTCGAAACCCGATTGGTTTGATAAATGGCGTTACCTCGTCAATTAAATCTCCATATTACAATATCTCCGAGTTAAACAATACTTCACGATAATGATTCGTCGCCTTTTCCTCCATTTGAATAGCGATTCGCCGTCTACGCACGGCAATAATTCACGACGATTCGTCCTTGCTATTCCCAGCCACACACAATTAGTCGTGTCAATTTATTTTTTGCCGCACTCCTAAATGTACTTATAAATTATGAACCGCACGAAAGAATACTCCCGAAGCGCTGAGAAATACCGCCGATTGCCGGACGCGTTTTTACATTCGGAATATCAATGAAACGCGATTATGCGGCATATTTACATGCCGCCCGATAGTATTTATACGAACGTGATTAATTGCGTATAACCAAACTCAGGGACGCTCGCGTAAAAATAAAGCTATCCACTTTATTCGGCCATAAAATTGCGAATGTCCATACCAATAAGTGACGAAGCGGATTGGCCCGACCCGTCAATGAACCCGAAAAGAAAACGTTATGTAAAAATTCCCTAGATTTACGGTAAATTTCATTGGGTAAATTAATAAGCACATTTAATTTAGGCGAATACAATTTATACACACAGTTTAGCACATGTCGGGTCCCACGTTGGGCGCCAATATAATGTTTCGACGCCGATTGATGGCATTAACCATATGATGTTGCCACATACCGTAGTTATCTTAATGTATCGTTTTTGGCTTAACAAAATTATGTATCTTTTAACATCCTTTCTCATTTGGTATGGTAAATTTTCATATCATGTGCAAACAATTATTTGATGATTAAATTTTTTCTTTTCAAAACGGTCCACTTGAGTACTTTTTGCTACGGTACAATTCACGGCATATTTAATATAACTTTAAAAACAATTATTTACAGCAATCGCGTTCGACGACGCGCGTTATCCACAAGCCGGCGATTTTGCAATGGAAATCGATAATTTATCGGCCCTGTGGAAAAACGAATCGCATGGTGTCGAGTCGCGTCGCGCCGACGATCCTTCATTAGAAACAGCGTTCCCGGTTGCACAATTCTTTCGCGAAATTGATTCGTACAACGTAAACACTTTGAGAACTACTTTCTTCGGAGAGGAAATTTATTTTGAATGAAGAAATTTAAGTTTCGTCAAATTCTGCCAAAACTTGAATGACTTGATATAAACAGAAAAACATTGTAAGTTTAATTCTCCAGGCAATAAAATCGATTGAAGAAAAAGGCTGGTTTATAAAAGCGGAGTGCATACAGAATTACGATTACGATCAGTAAGAACGTTTGGTGAACAATACACGTGACACAATGAAATTTACTGTTAACACAAGCCAATAGAGCCTTATTTTTCATTTAACAAGAAACAACGTGATTCGTCATGCATATAAATCAATTTGAGGTTATGCTCGAAACGCAAACATTAACATTGAAGCACTAACATCTTTAACGGTAGTGCCATGTTTGAAGCGCGAAATGTAAATTGGTTTACGTATTCTCTTAGTTGAAAATATGCCATCAGCGTAATTAATTACTAATTTAATTATAAAATAAATGGAGACCTTTGTAATTATGATTAATAACGACAAATGTTAGCCAACTGATTCAGATTAATTAATAATATAATTATACTTCGCGAGTTCAGTCGTTCCAGCGGAATAATTTTAATCAATACCTGCATTCAATCGAGCAACAGCATTCAGAAAAAATATTTCTTGGCAACGTGAAAATATTTCATGTTGCGCATGTATTGTTTCCTCGGGAGCGAACATATTATATAATCAAAACTATACATTGTTAACAAAAAAATAATACATTGCTGAAGTCATGAGCTCCCTGGTAAAAAATCTTGGACAGTTTATGATCAAATTTTTATTACTTTCGACGAAATAATCCCATTTCGATGAAATCCTCATCAGAAATGATTTATCTGAAATCGTACCAAGTTTTAAAACAACGCTTTCGGAATTTTGATGAAACATTCAACTTGTACAACGATATTACATTTCTTCTACTTTTCGTAACTTTTTAATAAAATAACCATTTTTCCATGCGTCAACTTCAAATCAAAGTTAATTACCATTGTCACACATGTCTGAAGTCCCATGAATAATGTATGAACTGTTGATATATTGTTTCGCTTTGTAACGAAGAACGTCAAAGTTGCATTTCAAGTGATCATTTCACCAGATGATAAATCCGCGGCGCCCAAACCCGGCAGCGCCTCTGGGGCCGAAAATTCCGCAGCCGCGATCTGACATTTGTTCATAACTGACGCAACAGAAGCGCATTGCCGAAAGAGTGCGCGACGGATAATTCTGCGCTGGGACTCGCGTGCTCTTCGGCGCCCGTGATGTTGCCTCACGGCTGGCGCGCGATTGCCCAATGCCTAATGCGGCTCCAGACAACGCCAGGAGAGCGGCCAATTTGCGGTAAATCACTCGGCTCGCTTCCCCTTCCTCGTCCTGCGACGCGTCAAGAGATCCTGCCGTTATTTCTCTTACATAACAGACCCAGACACGTGAGTACGTGTCGTTGCGGGGATTTTATTGACTCGAACTTAAGGGTGAAAGATTACTTTGATCGCGCGTGATGGATGGTTCTTTTGGGCTTTCATTTTGCGGAAAGTATTATGCCTGCCAGTACATAAAAATTATACGCCTTTTTCTACGAGTTATGGCCCGAAGTTTACGGCATAGTCCGTCGAAGGGAAAAGTATTGTTGTATGCGAGAGTTGTCTTGTTAGACTTCAAGAAAAACACTGAGAAAAATATCCTACGTTTTACTATATTACATAGCAATAGTAAATCCCATTTGGCAAAATTAGTAACTTCGAAGTTCTTCCGGATGATATAGTAAATTTTACTTGATGTTGAATGAGAATTCATTCTCTAATGTATTTATCTCCTTTGAAGAATCAATTATATGTGGGATTCGATACGTCGATATATGGAAATCCAGTACTTTTGATAAAATAATTTTTTTGTGAAGTGATTTGTAAAACTTCTTGTTGGGAAAGAACAATATCGGGGACTAATTGATTTATGAGAGATGAACGGGATTTCGGAATATTGTTGTTATCGGTGTTGTTACTGGGTGGATAGTTCAGGAGCAAATTTTAATGATATCTAGTCGTAATTAACTGAACGTGGTTCACTGCCTGTTCGTATAAAAGACTATCGATCGACATACTTAGAGCATTCTGGACTTCGTATGTACAGTAATCCCTCGTATATTATCATGTTTGTAAGAATGAGGTATACGTGCATTCGCTTGACATTTCGCTGATCAAAAAAGTACTTTATGCGTTTGCAATTTCCAGGATGCTTCTATTTTAAATTGAGTTTAAATTGACTGGAAGAGGATATACTTTATTGTGCTCTTCAGGGATCGAGTGATGCAATCGAATGTTTTTTGTAAGAATGAATTTTGATTTCATAGAGATATCGCGATGCACATTTTCTTTGCATTTACATTCTCGCAATATACTGTATCTCCCGGCAAACCGTAATTCAAAACGATGTACGGTATTGCGCGTAAAGAAAAAGCTGTTGTTTAAAAGTGTAAAGTGTAACTGATATATGAATTTAATAAACAATTTCCTTCGCCGAAGGTGTGAACGTTATATATTCATTACGTAAGAACTAGATTACGATTCATCACCTTTTACCTTTTATAGGTTATAAATGACTGAATAAATGGCTTATTTAATCTTTACGCCCTCTGTGTAAAGATTAAATACACAGTCAAGTCAAGTTTTTTTTTTGTACATATCCACTTCCTTTTTTATAACGTACTAATAATAATTCGACTGTTGCAGGTGACATGAAAGAGTTACAATAAAAAACTTATTTCGTCAAACGTGTTTAGGAAATTTCAAATTTATGGCAATGTGTAACTCTCAACTTTCATTTGCGTCATTCTAATACGTAACGCTATGAGTAACATGTAAGTCCACAATTTTTACAGTTTTAAACCACACAACAATGTAATATTGCCCAAATAATTACAAAATTGTAGAACAACTTCCAAACCAGTTTGCCCTGACAAATGTCGATCTTGATTTTGCAGCTGACTAACGTTGCACAATTGGCGTGAAAAAATGGACTGAATAATCACCAAATTAATGAATGATCAACGACAGTGAACGATTGGGGTGATCAACGAGGCAGATAGTCGCAAATAATTAATGCAAATTGATGTTCAAAAATGATCATTCAGACTACTCGCGATGGAAGAATCGCTCGAAACAAAACGCGACAAAATCGAAGATGCACTCGCGATAATGCGCGGGTGACTGATGGCAAATGAACCATTTAAAACGACCAGCCACAGATCATCTCGAGGAAATGGCGATACGACGGTAGAAAGTGAGCGCGACGCTACAAATACGGCGGAATTAATCGCGCGATACAGTGGCGATGCATGAATTAAGATAACCGCACGACAATCATAAATCGCGACACTCTCGATTCGAAAAATCGTGATTCAACGAAAGTTGTGCCCTTTCGACTGCAAATGCAATGGAACTGAGCACAGTAAACATTCGTAGTATAATAATATTCATACATCTAGAAAACTAGTGTATAATTTTTGTAAAATTCGTTGGAATCGAAATCAGAGTAAAATTATAAATCAGCGTAAAATCAATGCAAATATTGTAAAATTATAGTAAGCATTATAATACTACGGTAAATTTAAAACTACCAATACGTTAATTTCGTTTTAAAGACATAAATGTTGCATAAGGAAAATTTTAGCTTAATATTACTGCATATATATTTGTGAAATATCATAACAGTATGAATTTTAATTTTAATTTTAAAGCATTAGGGAGGAAACCAATGGCCATTATCTTTACAATCAAATTTTGATCTTAATCGCAAACCAATACTAACCCCATCAGAAAACCTCAGTCATATAATTCTCGATTTTTTCTGAAAGCAACAATTCTAAAATTCGTTTAATCCCGTTTTTTCGCAACAAAAATGAATCTCTCTAAAAGTGGCACAATATCCCCGCAATAAGACATATCCTGTCGACCGATAAAATCCTGTTGGAGCGAAATGAGTGCTCGTACGAAAATGCGATCGGCCGATCGGGCGCATCATTGATCATTAGAGTCAGCTCGCGCGTCTGCCGCGGCAGTCTGGGCTCACGAGATAAACGCAGAGGCGTATGCAGGCAGGTACGTGACGCATCGGTCGCGCCATTACCACGTTTGCGAGTCGCGCGAAGACGGCGGCCGATTATGCAGATAGAGCCGCGTGTACCGGCGCTATTACGTTCATCGATCTCGGCGTATCAGCGTCGCGATGCGACTGACGGCGGGCGACGCTTCCGAAGCCATTAGAAATATCGCGCCCGGCGATCGACGTCGCGGGTTATGTAATAAATACGTAGTCGCCGAGCTTTATCGTCTAAAAGCCAGTTTCTCCGACGTTTTTGTCAGACGGCATTCGCGTCGCTCGGCGTTTCGGATTGCTCTTCCGATTTACAAAGAGAGGCGCGCCGACAAGGGGAGTCATTTCCTTTGTAAGCGATCTCGCCAGGGAAAGCGAACTAACGAACAAAACGGACGTTTAATCGGCACAAAACGCGCGTCTCCGCGCGAAATCAGGTTAGACGCTGGCGTTTTTGCGATCTAAACAAATGGCTCGAGTGGCGGTGTTTACGTGTCGAGTGAAGGGACGTGACTTTTTCCATTTCGCAAAGTGCGGAATTCGCAGTTAATCGAGGGCCGATCGGGGGTCTTTGCGGTACTAGGTCACAAGTGTGTGATGGAGGTCGATAAATGTTTGAGGTGTGGGAGAACTGCGCGCGGAGATAGCGACGTGAAATTTCACGCTTTATTCGTTTCTGGCGCGGATTTCGCGATCTTGCCGGGTGGTTGGCTTATCTGCTGCAGAATAAAGGCATATTGTTTTTTAAATATTTATTAAACAGTGTACTGCACGTCCACCTTTCTCCCGAGATTCCGCCCGATAGAGCGGCTGTTCACGGGAATGAGAGTTCACGATTTACACGACGCCGCGGTTTACACGATCAATATTTGATTGTTGTCAAACGAAACAATTGCCAATTCAGAATCTCGTTACAGTCCGAACGCGGACGCAATTTCATTCAATATCTCGTGCTTTCATTTCAAAATCGCTGCAGCCTCCATCAATATGCCACTAATTCGAAAGTTTGCCGCGAATTTTTGCGTGAAATCAAATGAAGCTTTGCGCGATTACTTTTATTGTACACTCGTGCCTATTGTACAATTTGCGACGAAAACATTGTTCATTCACCCGAGAACTTGACAAGTAGCTTCGAAACAACAGATTTCCGGTTTCATCGTCAAAAATATCTCGTAATGCTAATGCTGACTATAAAAAGCAGCTAGTAAAAAAATAATCTAAAAAATATCTCAGTGAGATTACCTTTGATTAGGTTTAGATGGTTTTCTATCTAGATTAAGATGAAAAACATGATCATATACGACGTAAAAAGTAATCAAACTTCCCCCACCCCATTGCCCTCTAAACGACGCTTCAACTAAATAGATAACGTTAGTGGAGCACGGATTCGTTCGTGACGGATGTCGTCGGCAATTTCCCGCTCGCCGCGCCGAAAGACGTCGGATCGCGACGCGCAGCTCCAATTTCCCAACGACTTTGTAATTGTCCCGACCGTAGCTCGAGGCGAGACATGATTTATCCGTGCGCCTTTCTTGCGTTACACTTTTCGCGCGCCGTAACGGCCCGCGCAATTAAATTGTCGTGCGCGCCGCGTGACGGTCGAACCGCGATTTCGGTTCCGCGTTGATCGCCAAGCGCCCTGCCACGTTGTTTATTATCCCAGGCGCCATCAATAATCCGGCCCGGCGCAGTTAATTCGGACGATTCGCATGAAAGATGTACGTGGCGTTAAGGGGGTTCTGGCGTGACAGTCGGGAACAAAAGTATTGTCCGAATTACAGCTTACGAGGACGATATATTTAGATTCTTTTTGAGGAAGGTGATTTAGTATTGACAGGGATGATTATTTACGTAAAGTCGTCTTAAGGCATTGACAAGGATATGACCTATATTTCATTATTTGTGTTACAGCTGCGATATAAAAAGACACGTTCCTGAGAGAAGAGTGAATTTGAAGTCTCAGTTGTTTAATATTTGTTTTATATTTAGTGTTAATTCAATGATAGACTTTGAGGCGATAACAAACAAGGTTTTTAGTATAAATTTCATATTAGAATATTTAGGGTTTTCTAAAATGATTACACTTTATTTTTTATTGGATTGAAGATTCTATATAATTGCGATAATGAAGGAAAGTAGTTTCGTTAGTTAGATTACCGTGATTAGAGTGATTAATAATTAGATGAACGAGATGAGACTCGATCAAGTAAGGAATATTACGGATCATTAATTTGAGATTTTAGGTCCGCGTTGTTTTTATACAGGAACAAGTTTTTTTAGTTTTTAACATTTCAGTGAATATGCAGAAAATGCAGCAAGCAAATATTTTTATGTATTAATTTTTGCTTATTTTGGTACGCAGCGTATGCTCATAACATAATATTTTGTGTTTGAATGTGAATCACATTGTTTGAATAGCTTAATGGAAAAAAAATTTCATCAAATTAAAAAAAAAGGTTCATTAAATTCCAACATGTTATTAAATGAATAAACGAAACATCAATAACCAAACCAATGGCGGAGAGCCCAAAAATTACGTTCGAGTTTCGATTGGAAGATTTGTTATTGGTAGATAATATTCCACTCTTAGAAACCTTACAAAAACAAATCAAATCAATTTTGGGTTCAGTGCTGTATCAATGTTAATTATCTTAATCCCAACTACTGAAAAAGTGCAACAAAATGTAACTAGTTGTAGCAAAAATTCACTTCATCTAACATTTTTTTCATTTTTTTCAGTTTGGTTCAAGTCAAATCTAATATTTCTGACATGAAGTTCTGCTCAAGCTGAATATCCGTTTAAATTGAATCAGTAAAGCAGCGCTTATGTAGAGAATTGTCCTAATCTCTTTCGCAAAGTCATATGTGAATCTGAATTTTGAACGGTTAGCCAGCCTCTCTTTCTCCGACGAGTACCACTTACTTTATTTGAGGATCAATGATATAATTAAAAACACCAACAATTTCATCCCCCTCCTTACTAATGCGCACTCCCAATGTTCCCACCCCTTTCCCAATTTTCGCCACCTCCAACCTCCCAAACCTCGACTCGAGCCTCTGACCCGTTCCGCGTCGAAAAATGTGTTAACGTGTACCACTGTGTGTCGATGTCTGGCGTGCATTATTCAGGCATTACGCGGTGGCACCTATGAGGAGCAGGTGGATTCGCTTCCTGTGTACCTGCACGTCGTTCAGTCTGTGTCCCGTGTCGCGTTTTTATCTCGCGAGGTCGCGCCAAGTCACGGCACCGAGCGGCGAGTCGTGGCGTCGTGTGCTATTGGCGTCTGCGAGCGCGACGAGGACCAATTTAGGTACACGAGCGAACGAGAAAGAGAGCCGCGCGGAGACGGGTGCGGGGGGAGCGGGGGCCGGGGGACGCCTCCTCGGTGCTATTGTGGCCTGCTGCACCGTACGTCACGGTCGCTTAATCTGCATAACCCCATAGACACCGTTAGGCCTAAAGTAGCCGGGGGATCACCGTAAGAGCATTCGGCCGTTACCGACGACGAAAACGAAGACATCGCGTGCCCGGCCGATCGAGAGAGACACGAATCGTCGTTATTGGCTGACAGGTCGCGTTCGTTTGACTGCGAAAATGACGGATCATTTGAGGGCGCGCGACGTATCGGCGGAAATGATAAGAGCAGCCGCAGTCGCACGCTTTCGTGAAATCGAGCTGGAAACGCTGAGCGCGATGATTCGCAGTGACGCGAAATTGCAGGGGAAAAGCGTTACGTCGCGAGTGCTCTGTTTCTGATTGTTGCGCGCGCCGAAACATGTGGGAAAGCAATGACGATGTCATGGTGGTAACGACGGGATTCGGGAACGCTGAGGAAACAGTAACGCGCTGTTTGTAGTCTCGCAGGTATCCTGGGATATCGGGAGAATATTGAAAATCAACATAGGCGAAGCATTTCCAATTGATTTTAGGCCACCAGAGGTAGTCGGGGTGGAGAGAAACATTTTGACATGTCGGTCCAGTATTAGCAGGCAACGATCTGCCGATATAATTTATATTGATCGAATATTGGATGAGGGGTCTGTTTTGTTCAGCTGAGTTGATTTTTGAACAGCATTCAAGAGTTCGTTTGAAGACTTCGGTTTCGGAAGTAGCATGAGGTGATTTCTGTTTTTATCTGCGCGATACCATAATCAATATCAGATTAATTAGTAATTCCAACCTGTTTTAGCTGAAAACCTCACTGGGAATTAATTGTTTACAGATACTTATTCTCGCAGTCGGTACTTTCGTTGAATCGCTATAAACATTTGCAGACGTAACCCTGCGATACTCTTTCTCGCGGAATAAATATTCCGCAATACTCCAAGTTGCAGCGAAAGCAAAAGTTTTATTGCCGACAGCATAAACAGCAGCATTATGCATATCGCAACTGCTGCAAAACAAAGGATGCTTACGCGAATCACGTGACTGGCACAACAGTCGGAATAACGTTAGCCTAAATAGTAATGCGACGTCACGTGAAATCACATTGAAGCAGCGCGTTTCACAGAATTACTTTTCATTTTCAAGAACGTAGTCATTGTGTGCCGTCTAATTACATTGTTACGATCTCTCAAAAACTGCGAGTAACCCGGTACCAGAATCCTCGAAACGACTCTTAATTAAACATTACAACATTCCCGCACTTAGTTCCCGCTCGACGCACAATCCGTCCAATAAAGCCCGGCTGTCGGGGCAACAAGAATACTTAGCCGGCGTAATGACTGCGCTCCGCACAATCGGCCCTAAATCGCAATTACTCCGCCGATTCGAATCGCTATCATCATCTATAATGGACTGACACCGGCGAACATACTTTACACCAAATTTACTGCCCAAACCCGCGGCGACTTGCCGCAAATCTTACGAATTTCTGCAAATAACCGCTTTACATTGGCCTCCGGTACGCCACGAAGCTTCGCTTTAATGTACGACCACATTCTCGATGGGATTCTCGCATCGCCGGACTGTGATGGCAAATCCTGCGTTCCGATATGCAATTTCTCCTTCTGAACACTGAGAAAAATATTATATCCAAATTTCCTGGATTTACATTAACTTTTACCATACCATAGAGTATTCAGGGTGCACCGTATCTTCTTTGGAATAATTCCTTGTTCCAACGAATTTTTCGTTGATAATTAATTCATAATTATTATTAATAATAAATGAAGATCAATATGACTTTATTTATCTGCACTGAGGAAACGAACTGCAACTATTGCAGTGCAGACTGTAATAGCAACAGTCTAGACTGCAGTGTCTAAACTGTAAAAATTTCATGTATGAATAATTATGAATTTGAAGGTAATGATTATATTTAATATTCATAAAACTTTACATATTCATAATATTTGCAGTTCACATACAATATTAAAAAATAATGAAGGTGTTTATTTTTTATTCAGTTAACCGTATTTTAAAATGTGAATAACAATTCTAACCTTAAAAGCGTTACCGTCCTGAACGGTAACGCTTTTAAGGTTAGAATTGTTATTAATTAACATTTTAACGTTTTTTACAATCTTGACAATTCATTTTTCTGTGTGGAAATATTTAACATATGAAAAATGAAAAATTACGAAAAGTTACAATATTTTTTATTCAAACGAGTCGCGGTACATTGACCCAGGCAGAAATGTACAGTCGTATTGACGTCAGATCGACGTCGTTAGACGGTATACGACGTTAGCGAACGACGTC